>WION01000734.1:0-22275 GCA_015039365.1 Amanita rubescens
GCTAGCACTATCTGGTTGGGGTGCGAGGCGCGAGCCCATCTCGCCTTCGACCTCTTCGACCTCTTCATCCACACCACCCACCTCCCCTCCGCCTCCAAGTTCGCCCACCACCCACGCCCACTCCCATATCTCAACAGAGCGTCAAATCCAAGCAGCCCCCGACAGCACGACTGTCATGCCACTCAATGAGATGATGATCACAATTCGACTTGGACGCGCTCACGCACCGCAGTACAAGCCTAGATCCCGGAAAACTGGAATATATCAACAAGCACCATCTAATGCAAGCGTGGTCATCACCAGGAAGGGTTACATAGTCTAGCTGAGCGAGTGCATGAACTGATCAAGACCGTGTTCCCGCACAGGTGGGTGGTGCCAGCGCACTGGAGTAGACGTACCAACGATTAATGGATCACTTCACACAGTCGGTATACGAGTGTGGAAAATATCAAGCAGGCGATTACGCTCCTAGGGTTCGTCTCGTATACCTTTTTCTTTATATCGAATACGAACTAAAGGATGTCAAACCACCAGGGCCGACTGACTAACATCTACGACATCCCAAAGCACGCTCCGTATCTCTTCAACGATCCAGACTTGTCAACTGACGAAGCCAAATCCATGTTGGAACGCGTTACGCCCGACCAACGATGTATGTTTTTTCATCCGTTATCCTAAAGAACCGTTATAACACCATATTGTTCCAGCCCAAACCATCTCTGCGATATCTTCCATTCTTCGCACGTCTCTATTTGACTCTACAGATTCATGGTCACCTTCCATCCTACAACGCACGTTAAACGAGGAACAGGAGCGACTTGATGATGTCCCACGAAAACCGTTCATGACGACAATCCGGCATGCCTTGACCGGAATGAAGGCAAGTTCTTGGATAAGAGGTCCAAATGCGTTACGTACTCACTAACATGTTGGCAGGACGGTCCGGGTCTTGTTGATATCATCCATGTATTAGGAAAGGACAGAACACTTGAACGGTTAAAGTAATGTAGGCAACCTTCATGCCGTTTTTTTTAAAAGCAAAAAACAAAAACAAAGGAGTTTGCGCCGATTGAGGCATGATGTACATATACAATCTCTGTACTTGCTGAGCGTTGAGCGAGTTAGCGCGCAATGTCATCCGTTGCTTCCTTCCCAAGTGTCCACATAGCACCACCATAGTTGCCTTGTCATTCCGTTTCAGGTCAAAATATCGTGAAGGGTGGTGATATTGTGAACAAAACTCCATACATGGGCCATAGTACACTGACATCGGCTAGCTGTCGCTGGCACGTTCACTCTTAGCTGACGCGGAGGCCTGCATCATTATTAGTCAAGCGTACAAGCATAATTGTTATGAACATGCGGCCTTAATGACGGATCCAGATCCCCGGAGTAAAAACTTTCTCGTATGCACCACTTGGCAGACACGGCATATCGAGCCCTTCTAGTCTCTCTCTATCATATCCATCTGCAAGGACCACGACCAGGGCAATATGCCCATCTAACTCTTCCCCAGCTTCAATGTACTCGTAATCGAGGGGAAATTGCTTCCAAATGGACAAAAATCTCGTATTATTCGGATCGTTCTCTCGTTTGCCATAAGTCTTTTTGAGTTTGGCGCGATCGACCTCTCGAGTCTGACATCTGCGATCAGATTAGCGTCATTAATCTGAAGTTTGAACTAAAGATGACATGCACCTTTGGCCCGGGGTGGACCAGTGTAATGTAGCAAATACTAGGCACCTAGCCAAACGGCAAACGCATGAGTGAGAGGGACATTGTTTGGCAAAACCAAAACCTGTGCTTCCGACTCGGACGACCATCATGAGCCACGAAGTGTTCCCTCCAGAGATTCTCGACGAGATAATCGATCATCTTGACGACGAATCAACATTACTTTCTCTTGGCCTGGTTTGCAGCCGAGCCCTTGTGAAAAGCCGACGTCGTCTGTTTTCCTCCCTCCAGTTCACCAACCACAAAACTGACAATCGCAAAACTTTCGAGAACCACAAAACTTTCGACAACTTTTTGCTCCTCGCTGGTGCGCCGTGGACCAGCTTTACTTTGGCCGTAGAAGAGATCCACCTCCAGGACGTGTTCCACCATAGTTTCTGCTACCGTAATAAATGGGACCCTACGCGGGTTGCATCGAACCTCTGTAACGTCAAATCACTAAGCATATCAACACATAGGACCGTGTCAAAACTTGGATGGTTGAAGGTTGTACCATGCCAAGTTCTGGAAGTTATCTTCCAATTGAACCTGCATGATTTGCAGCTGGATGCTGTGGGTTACTGGCTCAAGGGAGAAGTTGAGATGTTTTTCAGCCAGCTTCCATCTTCTATAAAAACACTAGCCTTCCGAAAACTGAAATTCATGGAAAAGCCAGACCTCTCCCACCATTTACATATATTTCCTTGCTCTTTCCAGTTCAGGATACTTGATAACATCTCACTTGCACTTTTGGGAGATGTATTGGATCCATCAATTAACCAAGGTGTCAATGTTGCTGTTCAGGCCTTCCATATTCATCCTTATGATGCTGATGTTCCTTTGACCCAGAGGTTTTTACATCACATTGGCCATTGTGTAGAGCAGCTTTTGATTTCCTTTGATCTTTATCCCCTCACTGCCCCACCAATGCATGGTATGCATGTTTTTATGTTGAACATATGACATTTTAGTGAACAGCTTTTCAACAGATGGATCACCAGAGTATTTGGACCCTGTTCAACTCACCCAATGCACCAATGTTCGAATTGTATACTTTGTGTTCATTGAACATGTGGCAATAGATGCTAGTCAACAGCCTTCTTTGGTGTTGGCCATGTGGAAGATGTTGTTGGCTCTTCCCTCTCCAAATGCTTTAGAGGAATGTTGGTTGAAGTTCACTCCCCTTCAAGATTTTATGGAAGATCAATTGTCCTGTCTGGGATTTTTTGAATCCCCAAATCTTCTTCACAGGTTAAGGCACATGTTCCCAAATCTGAAGATGATCAATATTATCATGGTTGCTTGGAGTGTACCCAGTGAAACATATTTTGAACTGTTACGGTGGCAGGTGAAAGATTTGGCAGCATTTGAAGAAATTGGTCTTGTGAAACTCACAGCAATAGATGGATTCAAGCATGTTGCATGCCATCACTCTATAGTAGAGGGCTGTGAACATTTGTGAATTTACAACAAGTTGTACTTGGGTAATATGGACTGCTGCTGCACACAGCAGGTCTGAGGCCCATTTCTTTTATCACCCAGAATTTTTTAGTATACATGTGACACATCTACTGTAATTGATAATCTCAAGGCTGAAGTTGGCTAGTACATGGTACATGTGTAAATGTATGTATTGTAACATGGCATGCTAGGTACATTAAGTTGGAGTACAAGTTGGAGGCAGACTCCAGAGCCACTCCACAGTCAGGGTAAAAGTTTGATAACACAGGGATGGACATATGTACATACATAGTCTGTTCTAGCATCAACCTAGCATCTGATATTCTTGAATACTCCTGACCTAGTACCTGTCCAACTATACCCCTTAGACCTGTTCACCTTATTACATATCTGATATAACTTGGTTTTCAATGCACCCAAGGGTCCATTTATCAACAAGGCCATATGCTTGCAGTTACTGCCAGTGGGCCCATATGCTAGAGCTCCATACAATCGAGCCTATCAGGATAATTCCTGCATTGCTTAAAGTGATTGGATTATTTTTCATTCCATTTCCAGACAACATGATTGTTATGAATGGGATGCGGCTTGGGGGCATTTATTCCCCAAATTTGATTGGGCCAACACCAGCCCACCTAGTCCCTGAGGGAATCCCATTTGCTCTCATGGTGCAGCCTCCAGATCCACTCCCTCTCAATGTTGTACAAAATGCACAGAGCCTGATCAGCAAACATTGGGCAATTCATGATGATCAGTGCGAGTGTCCCCTTACGAGAAGCCAGCCTACTGTGACTAACACTGAGAGTGCTTTATGTTGAAAGAAACAGCCAAATAGAATGGCCCTGAACTCAATGTGGTCATTGTAGGGCTTTCCAAAGAACATAAAGACAGTTTATGCATAGAAAGGTCTTGTACTAGTACATTCTACTGTGTGTTTTTGTAATGTGAATTGGCACTGGTTGTGAAAGGGTGAATGCTGAACGTGATAAGCATCACAATGTATAGTGTGACCTCAGGGTCCCATGGTTGAGACTTCATAGCAAGAATAGCCAGGATGCAATGTAAGCATTTTAAGCACTTATCTGAGACATATTAAGGTTATTCAACATTGTAGCATGACTTTCACCACTGTCATATAATTGCTAGATACCGGTTTTGTCATCCCACCATGTTGGCCACAAAACTGTTCCAATGACATTGCCTCACAAAACATTTTATATCTCATGGACTACTGACTCAATTGACATCAGTATATGCTCAAATTCAAGCTTAGATGCTATTCTATAATTTCTATCATCTACTAATTTCTACTAATTTTATAAAAGTTTCCCATTGTGTGGTTGGTCAATCTTTTCAAGACAGCCAAACATTGGAACAGTTTTGAGGGTTACTGTACATACTATTCTATACTGAAACTGAACATGGCTACAGCCCCTAACTTTGACATACATGCTTGCTTGAACACTTTCAACCATTTGGCTCATCTGACTTTTCCTCTGGGATGCTGTGCTTTCTGCTGTTGTCCAGATAAAAACTTTGCTGTCATTTGCCATTCAGTAGCGACCCTTCTGGCACTTGGGAGTTGTGGTGCTCTTGGAATGCTCTGCAACATTCCCCACAGCCTTGGAACATCCAAGGCAGTGGTGACATTTCTGTGTGGCTTGTACCTTGGTTGCTAGCAAAAGATGCCCTGCATGTGTAGTGCCTCTGAGTGGTAGTCAGTGCTCTATGATCATGTGTATCGTTAGCTCTTCCTCTGTGTAGTGTTTGTGACCACATGGAGGAGAAGGGCAGATGTGCGGCTCACCCATACCACGGACATGTTCCATGACATGCTGAGAAATTTTATCTTTGTGGTACTGACAGCACTGCTCAGATGCTGGCAAAGCACCATTGAATATGCAAAATGGACAAAAGTATGGGATGATGATGACTCCAGACTCCACCAGACTGTGAAATTCTGGTTGAGACCTGCCAAATCCTTCACCTTCATCAAAAGCCACACTTCCATCAACCTTGATGCCCCTGGGCTCTGCATCTGCAATGTTCGAGGACCTCTCAACGAAACCCCCCAAAAGTGCATTAAAATGGCTCTGACAATGCTCTTCCCAATATGCCCCTTTGCTGCAGAGGTCCCATGACCATTCACTACAAATGTAGCAGTAGTGGCATTGTGGCTTTTTGTATGGTACAGAATGTTGCAAGAGAAGGTGGTTGTTCTGATCTTGTGCTGTTTTGTCCCACTGGCAGGTCCTTCCCCTCATGTGGTTTTGAATATGTGCTATGAACTCTCCTACTTTGCTGAACTCTTGATTGCATCTGTTCCAGTGATGTCGTGTCTCTCCAATCACTGATGCCAGTGTGTCCAATGCAACAGCTTGCTGAGCCTATCCAATGCAGCAGTGGACATGCAGTCTGCCTTTTCCTGGCTGCAGCTCTGTCTCACAAATGGGGCACTTTCCTGCCTTGTCCCCCTCACCCACATAAAAGCCCTTCATTATGTGAGTGGGTAGGGCCAGGATGGCCCTAATGGAGGGGAAGATTGATGCTTGGGGCTCTTGCAGTAATGCAACTGGAGAGGGAATGTCTGCAAGTTTAAATGATGGCCCACTGTAGGTGAGAGCAACAGGGGCAGAGTCTGTGAGGGGTGGGAGCAATGCTGGCTGTTGCCTCTTCTGCTGCTACTGCATTGCTGCCAATGGACTCATGGGGGGTGAGAGTGATGTTGGCTGTCACCTCTTCTGCTGCTGCTGCATTGCTGCCAATGGAGTGGGGAAGTATTCATTCTTGTTGGGATGCAAGGCCTTCAATTCATGCCGGTATTCCCTTCTGAGAGCAATCAAGTAGCACCAGATGTCCTGCTTCAGTTCCTGAATTTCTGGTCACATCCAGATGGTGGCCTTTTGAGTCTTGGTCAGTCTTGTAATTGGCCTGAGGTGTTGGACTGTCATACATTCAGACACTAAGAGTATATCCAAATATGGAAATTACATATATGGTAGTTAGTTTTGTTTGTAGTTCTTTACATGTTTGTTACGGGCAGTGCTGAAACAATAATGAGAAGGCCGACATGGAACAGTGTTCGGCCAAAGGGGCTATGGAGGTCTGACCAAAGTGCTTAAGTGCGATAGAGTGCTGAGAGCAAAGGGGAAGGAACAGAATGGTGACCGAGTCACCAAGCGAGAAGGAGAACGGAATCGGATGCAAGGGAAAGAGAAAGAGAGTGGAAGTGAGACCGGCTGTATATTCAATGTCCAACTACTACAGACAATGTCGTATATATACTACAAGGACATGAGGCTTACCTGCGATGAGCCTTCCTCCGAGTCCAATGGTCTGTGCGCATCTAGGTGCCCCGTTGCATTCGAATAACACTCAAGTTGCGGGAATGGCCCTGTTGCAATGTGGCCGAAGGTCGTTGGTGCGAAGGTTTGACTTCGGAAGCTTCCGTGATGCATGATGTGATGCCGAGAATCAGAATGTGGCGCACTTTGGTGATCGGTTCCAATGTAGCCGGAACCGGCTCGTTACAGCGCTCAATACAAGCATGACATTCTGATTTTAGTTTACTATTTTCCCACTATCCATGAAGGAAGATATCTCCACACCATTTTGATATAATTTTAAAAGAATTAATATACTAACAATGTATAAAAATATTTAATAAGCTAACACTGATATAGAATCTATTATATTTTTTTTAGTATATTTGTTTGTTTCAGGATTTAATCTATAAAATATGATGATCTCATGATATGCCAAATTAAACATTTTCAGAGATCTAGTTTTAAGTCTATAATTCAAAACATAAACTCTATTTAAAAAAGATTTTACAGGATTACTTGTATAGTCATTATAGAATTCACTAATATAACTCAAATGCTAATTCTTTATATTTTTTCCAGAAACTTGTTTCAAATCTAGTATATGATTTCATGGGAGTTGGAGTCTTAGATAGGGATCAGTGTTACAAACTTGTTAATCTCAACCCAAGTCACAACAGCAACTCTAGTCATGACTCATTACAAGTTGAGTCTCAAGTCAGAACATTGACTTGATACCTGAGGACAAGTGTGGCACAAGCTCAGTCAACTGCGGGAACTTAGGCATACTAAGTACAAACTAAGTATGAACTAATTATTTGAAGTTCACCCATGGGAATATTGAGTGAGTCAAGCAAGTTTATGAGTGAAACAGTTATTGGATAGCTAAGTCAAACTTAGGGTTTGACTATTAATTACAGGCAGTTTATATATGTACATGTAAGTACAACAGTGAGACATATGTACTATGTATTAGTGAATAAGGTCATAGCAAAAGTAGATATATGTAAGGATGGCATCATATGTATGTAAGTAGGACAAGGGAACAATATAGTAGGAAGTGAGCTTGTCTGTATGAAGCAGGCATAAAGGGCCCTCCACTCAGGGCTGCACATATTGGTGTTGAATTTACATAAGTCATCATATTTAATTGAAGTTTTGCATCTGGAAGTGTTAAGCTTTAGTATGGAAAATATGTAGGTTAGCACATAGGTGGACTGTCACAGGACAGGTGGGAGAAACATAGCCAGGCTGGAGCCTGGCCCCTAGCTTTGAGTGAATGACTGGCATGGCAAGAGCTTCAATTACTACCAACATCTTCTTTCTCAAGTTTACAGTTGAGCCATGGAATTGTATGATTATGACAGCCAATGGAGATACATACCTCTACACACCAAAGACAACTGTTAGTGCCTTGAATGCCGTATTGCCCGCCCAGGCCGTAATAGGGACACTGCATTCCACCATCTCAACACCAACAGATCCCCAGCCAACCTCGCCACCACCATAGCTTACTCCCTGCCCGACTCCACCCCCGGGATCACCCCGGATCCCATCATATTCATCCTCATCCAACTCGTCTCCTTCGTGATCTACACCTCCAGTTGTCGATGTCCCGAGTAGCGCAGACGCAAGGTAGTACGCCCACCCACGTACGCCACCACTGTTACTCCCATCAACTTGCTTGGGCACCTGAACTTCCTCCCTCTTCTCCATTGGCACGATGCTTGACGACGCGCGCCATGTAGAGCCCCATGCGCCCCGCGGCCCGTCTTTCACCATCCCCTTGAACCGTACGTCCTCCGTCCCCGCATCCGCCTCTTCAGATGCAACAGCGACGATGAGGCACAGCTTTACCCGCCACTCCAGCCCTCCAACGCCATCCTCTCCTCCTTCACCCATGCCCACCTGAAACGCAGGACTCGCGTCAGAGGGTATATCCAACGAGAACGTCGTCCGTAACACAGACATTACGAACGACTGGTGATGTTCCGCATGTACGCGCTTCAATGGGACCGCATTCTCTGATGCGAGAGAGGAAGGGACCTTCTCGTACGCTTCAAGCATTGCCGACATCTGTCGATTATTATAGGATATAAGCAACGTTATAAAAAAAAAGACAGGGTTCTAAGCGCGCACGAACCTGTAATACCCTCGCTCTTCCTTTTCTATCGTTGAATTCGACCACACCCAGCACCGTTTCACCCAGCCGATAAGCCGACTTTGCGAATGTCAGAACAGCAACCTTCACACCGTCCTTGTTCACGTCGTACGAGACTACCCACGAGTATATGAGTAAATGCTTCGAGCAATAAAGTATTGACATACTCTTTTTGGGATTCCTAGTCAGGATCTCAACGGCTTCCCGACATCCAATCGGCGCGTCCTCGTCGTCCTCTCTCCGCACTTGCTGAGTTGTTGACGCAAGCAGCTTTCTCGCATATTCCTGAAGATCGTCTATCGTCCCTTCATTCCTCTGAGATTCCCTATCTTGTGAATTCGGCAGCGCTACTACATCCGTCAGTGAAAATTTTCCAAAGACAAACATATATACATACCAGAACTAGCGCTAGCCTTCCCACGCACTCCAACTTCAGTGATGACACCTTGATCTTTTCTGTCTCGTATCCGTCGTCCAACGGGCCACAGTAGATCATACGGTCTTGGGACTCGTCCCACTAACATCACGAATCAATTACGTGTTGGGATCGAGAACGATGAGACATACATACCAGCAACGTGGTTGTACACCCTAATCGGCACCTTGACGACTCTACTCACTCCATTCCCACTCGCGAGCGACGGTGGCGTAAACACCATACCGGGAGAAGCAGCGGAACGACATACGCCCACCGATAACTCGTACGAAAATCGGATGCAGCGGCCTTTGAATGTAGGCGGGAGAACTGAAGGGAGCTTTATCGAATACGTATCTGCAGAATAGACAGAAAGCGAATCAGTTAAAAAAATGGGGGAGGTAACATGGGCAACGCACAGCTTTTCGATTCTCCAGGTCCAAGCGAAAGGTCAATGGCCAACATAGAAGGTTGAGAATCAAACGTCGGAAGAGGAAAATGTGGATCGATGGATAGTACGTCTAGATCTGACGTTTCGGCTTTGGTGTCATTCGAAAAGTCGTCTATGCCACTTCTGGTATGGAGAGACTTGAGATCTGATACGGATGCACTGGATTTGTGTAGACCCGCTGACGCCGACCTCGGCGTCCCGCTCGTTATCGGTAGTGGTGATGGTGGTGGTGGTGGTAGAGGCGATCGAGGTGAGGGAGTAGCAGGAGACGAGGGCTGTGAGAGCAAACTTGAAAAGAATTCCGCGGCAAGTGAAGGTGACCGAACGTGCGTAGCGCGGATACGTGGCCTCATTGGGCGGGTACCAGGTGTTCCTCCTCCTCCAAGTCTAGGACTAGAGACAATGCCGGATCCTAAACTCGGTGCGGCGCTCAGCAAGGCAGGCGTGCCGGCTGCGCTAGACGAGCCGCCTTTCTGTAAGGACTGCAACGATGGCGTGATATCCATACTCCCGCCGCCCATAACTGTCCGCCTCGTCAGCTTTGCTCTGAGCCGCTTCATTGAGTGAGTTTCCGGATGGTCACCCGTGGAACTTGGTACTGGCAGGAGAACGAGAGAACCGGTAAGCTGAGCATATGCGTATAATATCAGCTCGGTTTTCGGATGAGATGGGATGGGGAATGATGGTGAGGATATTGAAGATGCGGTACGTGGTTGGAGGTACGGTGAGGGGTATGGTGGGTCGGATGGCAGCAGGTGTGGTTGGGAATGGTGCGATTGCGGATGAGGTTGGGAAAAGGATTGTTTGGTGTATGGAGGTGCGGAGTAGAGTGGGAGATCGAGAGAAACAGGTCTGTGAGGTATTGTTGTAGCATTTGAAGACTTGGATCCTTTCGGTGGTGGCCCTAGGCCTATGCTATATGGTCCCTTCGCGTGTCCTGACGCAGAGGCGAATTGAGCACCGGAACCATAATTGAAGTTGATCTCGCTCGTTGACGAGATCACAGGGCTAGGCGGTGCGGTCGAGGTGGATGCAGACACAGGCGGAGTTACGAACGCAGAGGATGCTGTCGTCGGAGAGGGTGGAGTGGGAGAACGAGATTGAGAGCGAACACTGGGACTATTCGACTCGCTGATGATGCTGAGTGATCCTGAGCCAACGTTGGTAGAATAGGGAGAACGAGGAGAGGTTGCCCTGGCTATCGTCCCTTCTGGAAGCTGCTTTTCGAGCTCTCCAGGAGATATAGATACTGATAAAGATTTTGCCAAAAGTCGCTTCCGCCGCTGCTCAATAAGCTCTGGCAGGAGGTCACTTTTTGAGGTCGACATTTGGGTTTTCGTCTCTTTATCTGTCTCCGTCATTGTCATCTCTGCATCGAGGTTGAGGAAGATAACATACTTCCAATGAGACCCTTCCTAGTTGGCAGCTCCGAAGCACCATCCGGACTCCCTCTCAGCCCTCTCCACCCCAAAAGAGACGAGGATCCTAACCCACCCGGCACGACCACGCTTCTACTTGGCATGCCCGGTGACGTGGGCGGCCGTGCCAAGGGGGCAGAACTAATTGAATGAGAACCCCGCTTGTGGGTATATGGTGACGCGGTTCTTGAGGCAGGGACATAGTCGGGTGAACGGGTATTTGTAAAGGTGATAGTCACTGCCAATGTTTCTCCAGCAAAGTAAGAAGATTGCGCAGGTGTGATGAGAACGCGAATGGGCGAGTCGTCGCCATCGGAGGAAGTCATTAATATATAAATTATGTAATAACATTGTAATACATCCTACACCTCGTAAGGTACGACAACCCACTTAAATGAGTTCAGACTCTAGAACTCGGATACTAACGGAATGCACTTACCTTCTTCCCTCTTTGCACCAGTTCCACACCATTTCGGCGCATGTGCCAAGTATAGTGATTGTTGGCCATTAACGAAAATGCATCTTGTACTCTAATATCTTTGATGGACTGCCATGCTTTGCTTACCATATGCTGACGCAATTCTCCTGGCAGTTGTTCCAAGTCCTCGTCCTGCAGATCAAGGAAATCTAAAAAGTATTCACATCCCCGGTCCGGGCAGTTCCACACAAACCGGCCAGATGGTATGGTGGGGGGTAGCCAGCAAAATCTGGGAACACGCTCTGTGAGTACATGATTTAATACTTCATCTTCGGAATCAGAGTAGGACGGCGTGGATGGCTCCGAAAAGTCGGAATCATACTGAAATTCAACCACAGGAACTTCAGGTGATAGGCGTGACTCTGGCAATTTTTCTTCATCAGATTCAGCTTGAGCAGCCTATAGCACGATTGGTAAGTGAATCTACGACCCAAAAATCCATACTTACCTTCTTCTCGACGTTCAACCAATTCCCTTCAAGATTCTGTAGTTTCGTCTCCCAAAACTTCACTTCACCACCATGTTGCGCCAACCGCTCAGCAAGGGGAACATCCTTCACTTGCGAAACTCCAAAAGGTAACCCCCACCTCACCCCATGTCTGCCAGACTCCCTTCGCGCAAGCTGGATACCCCGACAAAACTCAACCCACTCCTTCATATTAACTCTCCAATTATTCTTATGCCTTGGCGCAAGCTGTTGAGCGAGTAACCATTCCGCTTGACTCGCATAAATCCCCTTGACTTCGGACGGTGAGATGTGGCGGGGACGAAATGGACGGTTGGCCTCTTCACCTTCGTTCTCACTCGAGCTTTCGTCACTCTCCTCCTCCCCGTCATTATACCCTGCTGCAATATCGCGGAACTCGGGATCGTCCGACCGCAATTTCTCCAATGACCGCTCGACGAGCCAGACAAGGGTCCGTTTGTGTATGGGAGTCGTATTCGCGTCAGCCTCGACGATCTTGTTGATTAGTGCCCATAACCGATAACGCATAATAAAGTTTTGGCTTTTCCCAAATGCTGCGCCATCCATTGAGATGACTTTGTACTTTCGATTTTGATTCTTGTCATTGCTAGAATAATTAGTCAGATGATGGATCCGTGAGGCTAAACCAAATCGGAGGAAATACCTAGCCGCGGATTGTATGAGGAAGTTATCTTTATATTTATCCGCTTTGAAAAGGTTGTGTGTGAGAACGCGAAACGAGAAAATCACGACAAAACGTATACTCACAGGTCATGTATTCAACAAACATGCTCTTCTTACACTGAACGATGACAGATATTGTTGACCCTCTACCCTTGGCATCTCCGTACACGTTCTGCAGCGTTAGCTGGCTTTCGAGGAGATGTGGGTGTAACTTCTGATCGCGAATCCGTAGTTCATTTTCTAACCTAGTTAATCCTTCCGGGGAGAGCCAATCTAGACTCTCAATCTTCAAAGTTCCATAGAAATAGACTGGAATTTTAGCGATGAGGTTGCTTTCTGGTGGAGGCATGACGAATTCTGTGTCGTCCAATCCGATCCATTTGTTATCGCGTTCAAAAGTCAGACAATCGAGAGTTGGTAAAAAGCCTGGTGATGGAAACGATGAATTGAGGATAGTTGAGTCGGGATATGGCCCAAGAGGCTCGTCGATAAGCTCGCGAAACTTAAATTCATTGCGTGGTAGCATGGTGGAATACGGGTCACGTTGTACTATAAATAAACACCTATTCTTCCGAAATTTTATTTATGATCATATGATGGCCACCAGGCCTGCCGATGCCTCGGGAATTGGAAAGCGCATGCTTCGTCAGCACAAAGACTCTTATCACTCGAGTCACATCTTGAGCGGAGATGTGGAAGTTGAAGCTATCGTGTCGTCCTTCACTGCAATGGACTCGAAGCAAACAAGTGGTGACTCGGTCTGAGAAACGAACAGACGCCTTAGATCCGGAATTGGCTCTCCCGAAACTTGCTTCCCTCGCGATCGTCCTCATTGCGAACTTACTCTTACAAGTGAAGCATTGCCAACTCATTTAATATACGCGCACTGACATCTTTCAAACAGATCTCATTTTTCGTCATCATTCCATCGTCCAACGAATATGCACAATATCTAGGAGGAAATTCAACCTTTTCCGGTCTGACCATCGGTATTCCTACCATATTTGCAGGCTTGGCTCTCATTCCACTCACGCGGTATGATGGAGGTTAGAACATCTCACATCCATTTTAGCTTCAATCATTAGCCTAACTTCACTTCCAGGCGGTTACAAACTGCCCCTTCATGTCAGTTGTGCCGCCTGCATTGTCGGCCACGTCCTTTATTCACTGGCATACAACACCCACTTCTTGTATCTCATCCTGATAGGGCGCATTGTAACCGGTTTTGGATTCTCCATGTTCATGTACTGCAAGCGGTATTGTTCAGACCCGCGGATTGTAGGTGTCCGACGACGGACTACTCTCGCGGGTTTTTTAGTCATGGGACAAGGTCTAGGCATGACCGCCGGTCCATTCTTTGGAGGCGTTCTCTACAAGGTCGGATTCCGGAATTCGATTTTCAACGGATTTACGAGCCCAGGGTGGATTATGGCATGCGTGTGGTGCATTTTCTGGATTTGCTTGACGTTGTGGTACGATGATGTACCTCGGGATCAAGAATACCTTCCTTCCTCTCGCACTTCACAAACTCTCGACGAAACCACCACCCCGCAGTTCGACATTAGCGGAGGTGACCGAGCCCTCCAGCCAAGAGCCTTTTTCTCTCACTTTTCCTCAAATAGGCGTAATAGTCTGCATGTGTTGGTTCGCCATGACATGCTTCCTCGTCCTCGGCGCTTGGGAATCCAACCTCCCGATATTTGGTTCGAGTACCGCACAACTCCACTGGTCACCCTTTGCTTCTGGAAACTTCATCGCCTTGGGAGGAATCACCGCATTTCCATTCCTCGTCATGAATATATTCATGGCACGGCGCATAGACGACCGCAAAATTCTCGCTTTCGGCACTAGCTTGGGCCTCGCCGCACTCTTCATTTTCCTTGCTTTATTAGAGACGAACAAGTTGAACTATGGAAGCGTGTTTATCTGCTGGTGGGCCGTCGCTTTGGGTTTTAATATGGCCAGCACGGTGCCGGTCAGTTTGTTGAGCAAGCAATTACCACCGTCTTGGAACAACAAGACGTCGCTCATGATACAGTATAGTATGTATACAGGAAGAGTGACGGGGGCGATATGGGGTGGTAGTGGTATGCGTATTGGGATGCCTACGTATGTGGGGGTTGAGATTGTTTTCGCGGGAATAGGCGCGCTGCTCTACACCGTCCTCTGGCGGGAGCTTAAAACCAAACGTGGCTAGGTTAATTCTCTCGTTAATTGACGGTTTCGAAATTACTTTGCGCACATTGTCATACGAGCCTCTTTCGCAATTGACAAGAAATTAGAATGCTCCTCTTGTCGAGTCATTATTATTCTCTACTCACTCCACTCCGCCGCTGAACATATACTTCCTACAACAAGCGCCAACACGATTTTCCCTCTCTCCCCTTCTCTCGCCGTTTTTGATTGTCATTTCTCCAACAGTTCTGAAGCTCGCAACCCAATCTACGTCCTCAGCCACCTCACCTTGATCAGACAAGCATTGGACCGAATGATGCAAAGTGCGCATAACCGATTAGGCACTGGACTCTGTCGATTGTCTACAAGACGAGTCAACACCATCAGCTCGAAAGTGATATTGTCGACGCTGGGTTCCTCAGTATAGGAATCAGACGAACCGCGGGTGCAGCTTCTGTGGAAGGGAAGAAAACATCATTTTGGGCTGGCGCAAAAATGAGTTCTAGGATTCGAAGCATGGCGTGCGCCCGGATTCAAAAGGCCGTTGTGAGAAAGATGCCAATGCATCTATTAATGTTATGGAGCGCGAGAAGCTCCAATACGCTGCGAACAGCAACGGTTAGCAACCACCGGTTTGTGATCATTTGAAAGTATAGTAGTCTTCGCTGTGCCATTGTCATTTTGTCATGATCATGATCCCTCCGATAGTACCACGTGGTATTTGCAGCTGATCCTGGTATCGAAAGTAAACAAGTTCCTGGTTGTACTGTACATATAGGCATATGTTGAACCATATCTCTAAAACTGGAACGAAAAAGTAGAGAAAAACGGAGAAAGCGTCTTTCATGCAGCTAGGATGAAAATGCCTACTGCTGCTGCCACTGCTACTGCACCAAGTCGCGCTGTCAAATCCGTAGCATCGCTCTTGGTAGTTCCAGTGGCGGTAGATTGACCACCAGCGGCAGTTGTCGTACTGTCGCCGCTAAGAGCCCCTGTGGCGGTTGCAGTACTACTAGTAGGTTGCGGGACTACTAGCGGTTGCAGGACTACTAGCGGTTGCGGGACTACTAGCAGTTGCAGGACTACCAGTGGTCGCGCCTCCACCACCTCCCAAGCCAGTTCCGGAAGGAGTGGATCCAGTGGCTGAACTAGAGCCTATTGAAACTGGATACCCGGCGTTTGCACAATCGGTCTCAATCCCTGATGATCGTAGCTCGTAGAAAAAGTTTTATTTGTAAAAAGAACGCAACGAACTATGGAGGTAGCCAGAGTTAAGCCCTGTGGTAATACCTGCTGCTTCGGCGCACTGAACACATTGGTTGATGGAGTTGATGGTCGCTGACGTGCAAAGGCATGCGATACTACAATTCTGTGGAAAATGTTAGAGAAAGTCTTTTGGGAATAAGGGGACGGACTCCATCAGAGGCTACATGTGAGGCTGTAGCACATTGATTATCGCATGCAGAGGTCTGTCTGGCAGCAAGAAAGGATTCGAGATCCAATGCGGAAACAGTGTGAACTGTGTGGTATTTATTACTAGACCCAAATGAATATATATGTTTACATACTGGAAGTGAAAAGAATAGAAAGGAAAAGCGTGTTGCAGAATAGCATTCTTGACGAGTGGGGGATGGCAGAACCAGGAACGGCCTAGGGAGTTGTACGTGAGCTTGTCCTCTACTACTTATGGTTGCGAGTGCCTGATGGCGTCATTGCGATGATCGACAGATGCCCATCACTTGCCAGACTGTGACTTGTTTGCCATTGGACGTAGAATGTAGTCTACGTGTGAGATATATGGCTGCGTTACAGGAGCGGTCGAGAATCAGCATGATGACTCAGCATGAGGCCGCTGCACCAGCTCTTTGACCTCGACACGGCTGTCCAACAAGCAAAATGGATGATCACCGAACATCCATCACCCCGGCGGTCCACACGCGGTGGTCCAACATACTTACCCCGTAATCACGCGGTGGTCCAACATACCCTGTGAATTAATCGCACAGTGGTCCATACCCCGTAGTCACACGGCGGTCCAACATGCCCTGTATCATGCGTGCCTATTCGCGTGCTGAATGCGAAGGGCCCAGTCTGTCTGCCATCGCTGACTAAGCTCTGCCTGCCCGTTTAAATGACTCATGAGGTTGTCGAGCGACACTCACTTTCCCGCAACATTCCTCATCTGCAGCACGAGTTGACTCAGAATAATGACCGTATTACTGTCATTACGCGTCATGGGCCGGTTATTGGAGGACGGACTTCTAATGGCGTTGCAGTGTTTCTAGGTATGATCTCGGACCTATTTCCTTGACAGGATTATAATAAGAAATACCAACAGAGATACCATATGCTCTTCCTCCTAAGCGGTTTACAGATCCTGAGCCTTTGCCTTCTGATCACCAATACGAAGAGAGAGAATATATCAAGGAAACGTCATGTGGGGTTATACAAATTTTGGTTTATGATCAATGTAATAACCATTTCGCAAAGATGCCGCTCAGCCAAATTTGGATGACCAAGTAGCAAGTACGTTGAAATTGACTAAAGCAGATTGCAGTGTCTGATTGGATTATACAGACGTGCCCTACGAAAACAGGGTTGGGCTTGGACAACCCACTGAGAATCCGTACGTCAAAAAAAAAAAAGGACATCCAGCGACTTGACCGATTTGATTTTTTCAAGCCTATTTCTCAACATATGCATTCCGCCATCTTTCCCTACTCAACAAAAGTTCCCTGTGAAAGTTTACTTTCACGAAGGGTAAGCTACCTCTTCATCGCCATCGGAGGTTACCGTGATATAAGATATTGTCAGATTTCTTCAATCTGGTTCTCCGCATGCTTTGTCTGGTCAGGCGCAGTACGTCTGCGCTGAGATGTCTGAGGTGTGGGTCAACATTGGCTATCGACTCTCCGCGTTCGGATTCCTTGCGTGCCATAGGCCAAAATTGAGCGGAAACTATGGTTTCAAAGATCAATGGCTTGCGCTGCAATGGCTCAAGGCAAACATCGAATCGTTCGGAGGTACGTTGTCCTCTCGCGTTTCGATAGGCGTAGGCATAATTATCGCCACAGGGGATCCTGATAATATCCAAATCCAAGGCCATTCGGCAGGTAAAGATGTCGAGAATTAGGCACCTTCTATCTCCTGATGCCTTTTGCGATGAAGGCTCTTATTGCGATTCAAGTTCTCATTCAATCCACCAACAACTGCATAGAGCGTCTTGTCTACCTGAAGGGGAATATGCGCCATTTCAATCGGCTATACTCCAATCTAATGCTATGCTGTACGCGTATCTCTATCCTGTGACCGTTTCATTGTTAATCAAGTGATTAGGTCAGATCCTAGGACTCCTGAGGAACTGCAGCCGCAGTTCGACTGCATTCTGCAAGGCTTTGGAATTAGATCCGAATTCCCAGGATATCCTAGATACCTTGAGAGACCCTGTTAAAGTTCCGTGGACGGAGATCACGAAGGTAATCAAGGCATTGGGAGTCGAATATGGGATCTTCCGAGCGTGTTTATCAGGTGATTGGATACACACGGAACCGGGGCCAATGGAGCGGCAACGCAATGGGGCATTCGCTCGCGGCTTGTGGGGGCGAGGAGTTCAGAGTATTGTGGTCGGTGAAGTGAAGGGTGAAGGGCATGACTATTCAGGTCTCACACCCGCTTATCTTCCCCAGTCGGAAGTTGGACCAACTTTGAGGAGATATTTCCCCGACCGCATCGCCAACAAGATCATGAAATGTTTCCCGCAGACCAAGGAACGGGGAAGAAGCGAGGGTGCTGCTTGGTGAATCGCTTTTGCCGGTAGGACTGGTCCATATTCCAATTCGGTTATTGCACAAAGACCTGTTCGCAGCAGGCTTTCCGGTCCTGAGATATCGAATCGAGTGGATACCCGAGCAAGTCCGTCCAGTTGGTATGATAATGTCTTTCATGCGAGGCTAGGACTTATCGAATGGCGTATAGATCACGAGGTATGCTCTGCGGTATATGATTGTCCCGAAAAAAAAGAAAACAAAGGTCATATTTCGCATGCTCCAGACAGAGTTATCTGGTCAATGTTAACTCCACTCATGACATCGGACCAGGTTGACGTCGCCCGGAGTTGGTTGAAAACGGTGCAGGACGAAATTGCTGCGTTGAAGGCACAGAAAACCGAGTCTAGACGGCATCCTAGAACCATACTGAAGTTGACGAAGGACAGGAAAATCGAATGGTCTCCGGACTATGGGTCCTTCAATGACATGATGTCTTTATACCCTCGTGACATTCCAGCTTTGCCTGCACCCGTGGCCCATAACGTTACTCATCTGCAAGACGAATTAAGTTGGAATAATGACCGTATTTCGGTCGTTACGCGTTATGGACCAGTTATCGGTGGGCGAACTTGCAATGGCGTCGCAGTGTTTCTAGGTATGACTCTTTCGATGTACTTGTTTGCGGGATTATGACAAGGAGCATCAACAGAGATACCCTATGCTCTTCCTCCCAAGCGGTTTATGGACCCCGAACCTTTGCCTCTAGATCATCGATACGAAGAGAAAGAATATATCAAGGAAACGTCATGTAAGATCGAATTGATTTTGGTAGTCTGATCAGTGTGATAACCGTTTCCCGTAGATGCCGCTCAGCCAAATTTTGATGGTCAAGCAGCAAGTACGTTGAGCTTATCTAAGTAGATTGCGATGTCTGATCAGGCTATATAGTAGACGTGCCTTACGAGCACAGGGTTGGGCTTGGACAACCCACTGAGAATCCGTAAGTCGCGAAAAAACGAACATCCGGCGACTTGGCTGATTTCATTTCTTCAAGTTTATTCCTCAACATCTTCATTCCGCCATCTTTTCCCTACTCAACAAAAGTTCCCTGTGAAAGTCCACTTCCATGAAGGGTAAGCTGTCATCCCATCGTCATATGAGGTTATCGTAATATGTGATGCAATCAGCTTCCTTCAGTTTGGTTCTCCGCACGCTCCGTCCGCTCAAGCGCAGTATGTCTGTGCTGAAATGTCTGAAGTATGGGTTAGCATCGGTTACCGACTCTCCGCATTCGGATTCCTCGCATCTCACAAGCCAAATTTGAGCGGAAATTATGGATTCAAAGACCAATGGCTGGCGTTGCAATGGATCAAGTCAAACATTGAATCTTTCGGAGGTACGTTTTCCTCTCGCGGTTCAATAGACGTGGATGTAAGTTTTATCACCACAGGGGATCCTAAAAACATCCAACTCCAAGGCCATTCAATAGGTGAGAACTTCGAACGTCGCCTTTTTCCCCTCTAATGATTTCGCAATTCAGGCTCTCTTTGCGATCTGAGTTCACATTCGATCCATCAACAATTGCATAAAGTGTCCTTCCTACCTGAAGGGGAATGTGCGCCATTCCAATCGGCCATCCTCCAATCTAATGCCATAACTGTGCGTGTATCTGTTTCGCGGTTGTTTCACCGTTAATCGAATGATCAGGTCAGATCCAAAGGATGCTTTGGAACTGCAACCGCAATTCGACGCATTATGCAGGGCGTTGAAATTAAACCCATATTCGCCAAATATTCTAGATACCTTGAGAGATCCCGTTAAAGTCCCCTGGACGGCGATCGCGAAAGTGATCGAATCGGACGTATTGGGGATCGAACATGGGATCTTTCGAGCGTGCCAATCAGATGATTGGGTACCTGCACAATGGGGGCTCATGGACAGGCAAAAATCTGCAAAATTTGCTCGTGGTTTACGTGAGCGCGGAGTTCAGAACATCGTGGTCGGCGAAGTATCGGACGAATGGTATATCTATTCGGTTTCATACCCGATGTCCTCCCCGCAAGATTGCCGTGGACATTTGACGAGACAGTTCCCCTTTCGGATCGTCCGTAACCTCATGTCATGTTTCAAGGAGTTCTCCGAAGATGAGGACCTGGACGTGGCGAAAGCAGTCCTTGGCCAGGCTTTGAGCTGTGCACTGACCCATTTTCCAATTCGGTTATTACACAGAGACCTGTTGGAAGCAGACTTTCCGGTCATCAGATATCGAATTGAGTGGACTCCAGAGCAACTCTGCCCGAATGGTAAGTTTTGATAATATCATTCATTCAAAGCTCGAGCTTTTCGATGGACATGTGTAGGCTACGTGACGCATGGCACGGACAAAGCCATCTGGTCACTGCTAGCTCCGCTTATGACACCGGACCAGGTTGATGTCTCCCGGAGATGGTTGAAAGCGGTGCGGGACGAAACTGAAGCGTTGAAGGCGCCGCCGGAGCCCAAGCTTAAACGGGGTTCTAGCGCTGTGCTGAAGTTGACGAAGGATAGGAGAATCGAATGGTCTGAAGACGAGGAGAATTATGAGGGCGTGATGAAGACGTATGAATACAGTGGAGCGAAACGTGGTGCCTACGTTTTGAATTTTCCTGGCTCGTATAGTGTAACGTCGCAGCGGCCTTGATGTTGGTGCTGCTACCTAGCGATGTATATATCATTAGCATCTTGCGTATTACTGTCTGCGGCTTCATATGCATCGAAGCAACTCCGAAAACAATACCGGTTGGTGATTTCGGTGTTGCGTGAGAATATATAAGTCAGCGGGGCAGTCGCGCGTCGAAACTTGACATCATAATACCAGCTCCAAAAACACTTTTCGATACTCCTTATGTAGGTGAGAGTAAACAACTATGAAGCTTTACCGAGCCTTTCCAGCAGCGGTCTCCTGCAAGCATTCCGCCACCGAGTCATCCGCTCACTGCTGCGACTCACCGGCATTGGGTCACACTCCATTTTTTATGATGGCACTCGGCTTCTTGTGATTTGGATGGCCTCATCAAAGAGTGACCGAGCCTACAGTTCTTCAGCCTTTCTCAGTATGATGAATGCTCAAGCTCAAGCAGCGAAGCCTCAGGAACGCGCTGCGTGCTGCGTAGCATTGTCACTTGCAATTGGAATCAGCAGCCACACCTGCCCCTCGCCAGACTCGCATCGATGTCTGACCAGAAAGACGCATTCATTCCGCGATTTTCGGTACGCGTTCAGTATGCCGCTGTAGCACTGGTCCGAACGTGGTTTCTTTTGCTGGGGATTATAAAGCTCGATTCTATCCTTCTCCACGACAGTTACTCTTCTCTCTTCTAATGATGAGCCTGGGCTTACACATATTTCAGCAGTAGCTGTCTTAACAGTAACTGTAACAAATACGACGCTCGTCGCTCGCCGCCTACTTTTGTCGGAAACCCTCTTAATGCCTGTCTGTCTTAGGGATCCGACCCAAACAACACCTTACCCTTTTCTTGAACCAACCGCTTGCTCCTAATGGTCAAAATGTCATTAGGGGAAGACTTGTGAGTATATCAGGTTTTTATAAGCATTCATAAAGCTCAAGCACGTACTACAGCAACAGATTCGCTACGCTTCCGGGTCAAGGAAAATTTGATGATGGTGGACGCCGCAAATTGTCCAGCGCAATTTACGTCATTCTCAAAGAGTTCGTCCATAGGTATGGCACGCGATTTCGGTCTCTCCTCGTTAAACTGAATAA
>WION01000735.1:0-22157 GCA_015039365.1 Amanita rubescens
TTGCAAGCAATAATCTTGATTCGAGGTGCAGTCACAATGTCGCTTGACTCCATCTTGAATGATGGGTTCTTCACAATAAACGTCCACATCATCGCACAGTCGGTAAGTGTGCAAGTGCCCCTTTAACGTCGTCTTCGTCTTCACCTGCTTCACCATAGTGTCCGCCAGCGACTTGTCAAACTGCATGCAAAAGAAGAGGTCAGCCTGCGTCACCTCCACAATAGCACCATTCTGATCCACCTGCTGCAACACTTTCATCGCCAACTGCGGCGTAATCGCACCGCTCGTTATCAACTCGTCAAGCGAGTCCGTCAGAGCCATCCCAATCCTAGAAACTCCCCCTCGCTTAACGCTCAGTTCTACCAGACACAAAAACACCACATACGAAGACCCGCGGTAAAACTCGTAGTACGCCGAGCCATGTCTTTCCACACAGACAGACTCTCAGTCGACTCGACAGTCGTCGTCGTGGAGTACAGTTGCGCTGGTCACGTAAGCTTACCTCGTCACCTTGTCACACGTAAATATTATTTGTATTTTTAAAATAATTAATAATTACATCGCTCTCGGACCACTTTAGCAACAGCTTGTCCGTCCACTGGTATCGAGGAGCTGTGGAAATCGTCTCCAAAGACGACGCGCTGTGACGATTCTAGATCGATGCACTATGAAGAAAAGCAGACACTCACCTCGTGGTAACTTCCAGGAGGATACGTCAATAAGGTATCATTCCAAACGGCGTAATGCTTCGCTTATCAATAAGCGTCGCGAGATAGAGATACGTCGGTACACATACCCGATGTCCCATATTTCTAGACAATATCTCATAATCAAAGTTGTACGCTGTAAAAAAGATAAGCAAACAACCTTTCAAAATATATATGCGCTAGACTTACATCCCGGAGCGAAAATCTCCACAACAGTGGATCTACTCGTCCTCGGCATCCACAACTGATGCTATCCAGCCGTCAAAAAAAAAACTCACCGCAGCGTCAACAAACTCACCGTCAATCCATTCCCATGCACACCGACCAACACCGTCGTCCTCGCCACCACTCAATCTGCGCCTTCAACGACATCCTCTCCATCCTAACCACATGAACCTCACACAACCCCTCCTCATCCAACTCCCGCAACGACCTCACCAATCCCTCATGATCTTCCTCCCTTAACCGACGCCCGGTACTCTGCCGAGAGATATACGTCACAACCGGCCGTTTCCCACCACCACCATCACCAGAACCGAGCGACTCGGGGAGATACCCTAACGCATTTTCGACCGCGGTCCGTCTGAGTGGCTCCCAGAACCCGGGTGGAACGGTGACGTTCCACGTTCCGGCGATCATTTTGAACCAGACCAGAAACAGCGGGCTATACACGAGTCAATATGAGAGAACACACGGTGTACAAGAGAACGAAGAACGTACTCTCCATGTGCGGCTTCGCGGTTGATAAGCAGTGCGCGTTGGAATACGACCGGTTCTCCGAGGTACAAGAGGTCGTTCCACACGTCCGAGGCGAGTACGGAAGAAGAGGGAAACGCAGCGCGGAGGAGAGGTCCGTTGACGTTGACTGGGTCTCGCCATTCCGTAGGAGAGATATGCTGCGACACGTGTCAGCAGTGGGTCGAGCTGGAAGGTTGTTTTTTTTTACCGGGAGAATCAACCGACTGGGGAAAGGTAAAGTTGCCACTGTTTTTACACTAGAAGCAAGAGAGGAATAGACGCGCCAGGCGCCTAGGATCATTTCGCCCCATAGATGATAATAGTGCTAGTCGCGTGTACGGTCAGAATCTAGAGAGAGATAATAGCGCGTCGCGTACGTTAATAAATTGCCCGTTATCGGTAAGTATGAACGATACCCCGTCGATTGGGATCGCATGATCACCGAGTACTTCACGAGCCTGCGTTGGAGAGATAAATTGCAATTCCTAGTATGCGCGTGTCAGAATCTTTTTAGAGCGTATATATGCATAGTACTGACCTTGTCAGTTGGTGCAATGTCGTTTCCTACTCCCACATCAACTGGGCGAGATATAATATGCTCTCTCGGCGGAAACCTAGAAGAATCACCCGTAACGACAAAAAACGTCCCATTCCTCATATACAGCCTATCCAAAACTGTAAATCCGCGCGCTCTGAATGGGTCCGGTTCTGGACTGGTCGTTTCCTACTCCCACATCAACTGGGCGAGATATAATATGCTCTCTCGGCGGAAACCTAGAAGAATCACTCGTAACGACAAAAAACGTCCCATTCCTCATATACAGCCTATCCAAAACTGTAAATCCGCGCGCTCTGAATGGGTCCGGTTCTGGACTGGTCGTTTCCGCCATTGCGCGTTGTTTCCCACCGAGGAAATTTAATCCTGGTGGTAGTTTTTCGTTAATTAATACGAAAGGTTCGTGAGAGTCCAGGTCGAGAAAAGCGGGTGCGAGCGAGAGGATGACGAAGAAAAGGACAAGGGCGGAGGATAGGGCAAGACAGGTTTGCTTCGTGCGTCGTTGGAGGACGGACATGGTTGGTGCGGAGGATTAGATAGGGGTCATTTGGAGCGGACATGGCAGTTGTTGATCGAATTGAGGCTTTTTTGGGACCTGGGTACTAGTGCATCCGACACGGATTGGCAGTCACATCACCATACGCACGGAAATCTTTCATCTTTCCTTGCTTCGTGCATTTTAAAGCAAGCTGTAGCAGGTCAGTAATTCTAAAAAAAACAAAAAAGTGGTTCTGATGATCGTCGGACGGAAATGAAGATCCTCGATCCCGAGCCACGTGGTGCGTCATACTCAATTTATAATTAACATGCAGACAGCACACCATTGCCTCCGACCAGCATCACAGGGTCCATGCCAATGAGTAAGTAAGTCGGCAAATGACCGATCTGCCATTTCGCTTCCCTGTCAGTATAAAAACTATCATATAGATAGGCTCTGATGCGGATCCTCCGTGGTCTTTCCCCCCCCTACGAACCGCGATGCGTCGCCTCACAGGTAGTATTCTGTTTCTGCTATTGACGATTAGCAGCCAAGTCAGCACTTTCCGACTCCAACCTCGGTCCAACAAAGCCGTAGATGCTGGCGGGTCAAATGCCATCCATCGCTGGCCTAACGGGGAAAACTGTACCGGTAGCGGCAATGGCAGTACCAGCGGAAATGGACGCGGAAGTAACCCCAGCGCTTCGTCATCATCCACCAGCGTGAACACAACCACAAGTGAGATTACCGCATTAAATGCTGCCATCCGCGATAAACCGCAAGTTATGTTATCATCTTTGATTTCTATTTTGTTAGCAGCAGTGTTTTGGACGTAGGCATTTTTCGGGTGTTAAAAAACCTTGTGCATCATCACATTTTGTATATACCCTTTAGGAACGGCATGTATTGACTCGGGCGGAAGCCAAGTAGAAACGCCAATAACGATAAATAGCGGCCAAGCCAATTGCGCATTGAATCTCTTTTCCTCTCTTTAAGCGAGGAAATCTAGATCTGTTGATCAAGAGGAAAGACTCCAGGTCGAGAAGAGCGGCAGTGAGGGAGAGACTGGGAGAAAGAAGGATGAAGACATGACTTTGGGAGCGAGTGAGCCGATCGATAAACGCCCAGATATCGCGTCCACAGCCCGTTTGATTCAATGATTGCACATCGCAAGGTTGTGGAGCAACAGTCACTAGTCAATGTTTCAATATGTTCTTTTATGGAAACAATGCTGGTAAGTATATCAGGTGCCTGTGCCAAGACTACAAGACAGGCTCAATCAAACGCTCAGGGCTGAGGGTTTTGAGTTCAAAGTTCTCGTTGCTACTGCAGTTGGAAAACGTTTCAAATATCAAAAGCCAGCTTCAGCCAGGGTCCGTCACCATACCTGTGGAATTTTCATTTTCCCTTGCCAACCCTCGGGATTTTCAAGCGTTTCAAAGTACCAACCAGCATGCAAGTAAAACGGCAAAACAAGTTCTTATGACTGATAGAGATCTTCGCGTGTGTATAGTACGTAATTATTAATACTACAAATAGCAACCAGACATTCACCCAACATCACACGGTCCATTTTCAATGAACAAATCGGCATTTGAGCGAACAGCCATCCCGTTCCCCGGACGGTATAAAACCAACATGTAGACAGGTTCTGATGGGGTTCCTTGACTCTGCGACCTCTTTTCCCGTCCACTCCTGGTACTATTCACGTGTATACCATAATGCGTCATCTCGCAGGAATTCTCGGTCTTTCTCTGCTAGTATTGACAATCAGCCGTCAAGTCAGTGCCGTAGAGTTCCAACCTCCCACCTTCCGGTCCAACAAAGCCGTAGGCTCGGACGGGTCAAAAGTCATTCGTGGCTTGCTCGTTGTGCGACAGTCGTGCTATCCGGGTTATGGTTATTGCTCGGCTACTGGGGTGTGTTGCCCTGTAGGTGGCCAATGTTGTTCAGATCGTGAGTCGCGCGTTTTTAACGGTCGATGGTGAATGACGAGTATTTCAAAGGGCATTGCTGTCCAGCTGGTCAATGGTGTAGTGCGCCTGGACGTAAGTACACTGTGGCACCGCGGCTGATCCATGTCTTGACCGGGACTATATAGACTGTTGCTATGACAGCCAAAACAGTTGTCAAGGTATTTATTGCTGCAATAAAGGAGAAGAATGTTGCCGTGGTGAGTACTCTTAGCTATTGTCGTGCTGTTCGCGGATGAACCTTTTGATTATTAGATGGAGGATGTTGTTCCTCTGGGTGAGAATCGGGGTTTTTATTCTTATTAAAATGATTATTGATAACTTATGCCTTGGTAGCTGGTACTGCGCGGTGGCATCGAATGGCCGGATTGGCTGCTGTCCTAATGGGCAAATTTGTACTGGTTCTGTCGGTGGTGGCGGGAGTGGAGGTAATGGAGGTGGCGGAGGTAATAATGGAGGTGGTGGTAACGGCGGGGGTGGCGGAAACGGAGGCGGAGGTGCCCCCACCACTACGTCGCACACGCCCACTACTACTACATCATCCACCGAAGTGAACATACCTACCAGTGAGTTTGCCGCATTGTCCGGTTGTTATATTCCTGCTGATCGCGTCGGGACAGCGACACCAACGGCCTCTTCGCCAAACTTTTCCATACAACCTACACCCACCGCTGAACCTGGTTACGCTAATATCGTCATTACCGAAAGCGACACGCAAATTACGTGGAGCAGCGGATGGTTAGTTCAAGCTTCTATATGCAACTCGACGCAGCAGTCCAAAATAACTGTGACCGCAGATGAGTGGTTCACGTTCATCACGCCACCTTATTCCAGTAAGAGAATATGCGCTATCTAGCTTGGAGTTCTGTAGCTAACTTGATCTAGGCCAATACGCTTACCTCGACGTCGCAGTTTTCAGCGTCTCATTCACGGTCTATATCAATGGTGTGCAATCGGACACTAATCTTGGCGACTTGTCGAACAACTGCACATACGGTTCATTGGGCCCTCTGCACACTACCGCGTTGTCTAATAATATCACCGTCTACATCAATGGCCCTGCGTTGTCAGGCAGGGATCTTCAATCATCCGACAGCAATTGGTCATTCCAGTTCAACCAGTTTATGTACGTGCTACAAGTTATCTTTTTGTGGTAGCTTACTAATATTTCCTTTTTGCTAGTATTGGACTAGGTACGACCCCCGTGAGCGCAAGTACCACTTCGACCCCTACGTGGGCATACAATGCCTCCAAAAAAGATAAACCACAGATGGCTATTTTATGGTCTTTGGCATCCCTTTTGTTGACAGTATTATTCTGGGCATGAGCTCGAGGCTATCTTATCGTCCTATTTTCAGGACATTTTCGGTGGCTAAAAAACTTGTGCATGTGTACCTTTCCGTATATATACCCTTTAGGAAACACGTATTGGCTCAGTACTCTAAGATTTTAGGTGCTATTGAGTGACAAACGTAATGCGGGGCGTGCTGTAGATTAGCTGTTCAACCATCTTAACGTTGCAGGGGAAGAAGATGTTGGTCAATCTTCCTCTGCGCCAAGCAACACAACGCAACAGATCGGGGGAACTGCCCTCAGTGTTTGCAAGGGATCCAGGACGAAGCGATTGGCGTATTTGTGTTCGGTGGAGACAAACTCAAATGCTCTCGAGTAGGATGGACTCCAAGCTTCCTGGCCGTTGGTCCTTTCTGTAGCACCTATTCACCTTTGACGGCGGCAGAAACAGCTCAGTGCAGCACCATTCGAACAAGGGAGCATCCTTTTACCAACTTTGCCTTATGGGTGCCAATTCTTCAGATAGACGGCCAGTGCTGGAACAATCGTTTCCGTGTTTACGATGTAGATTGTGTCGTTGGCGGTTTCTTGGTGCGCTTGATTCTGCGCGTCGAGCTGGTGGGATGGCTTGAGTAGGCGAGGCGCATCACAATCGTGATACTAGATGTTTTACTTAAAGTTGGGCTCTGGAAGAATTGGAATCGTAAATTGGCTTGTAATTTCATAGCTACACCAGACGAAATACCCTGGCAACAACTGCCGTCACTGGCAACCTACTGCGCCTTCTGCTCTGAAGTTAGCCTTGTACAGTCTTCGGCAGTGTCAGCACTCACAAAAGATGAGGTTGCCGCAACAACCAGCCCACCACCACTCACGTCCATGCTCCCCATACCATAGTAACTTGGGTTCCCCGCGCACAATACGCCCAGCTAGGTCATGGATCAGAGGATCCTGTGACTGACGGCAATGTTTAACACATGCTTTGAACGCTATCGGATCGGTGACCACAAGTGTCAATGAGCTCGGCAAACGAGCGATAATTGGCAATGTCTCGGCCTATAAGAACATTCTTAGTACCACCAGAAACCTCATTCCGGCGATTGTTCACTCACGATCTCCAGTGACATTGTATCGCTCAAGAAAGGACTGGGCTCCTGAAACGGTCAAGGCACGAGCAAGAGTTGGTTGAGTTTCGTGCACTGCTGCAACAAAAGTTCATTCTGGATGCGTCGTAGACAGCGAAAGAGGCCCCCAGAAGTGGTGCCGAAATATTTCAAGCTTTCAGAATGTCGAGCCATAATTCCTAGTATCGTCGTCCCAGTGGCCTCTCCGTAACAATTGTGGATAAAAAGACTGATAATGTGTGGATGGCCACTGAGATAGTCAAGCAAATTATTATGAATAAGTGAGGCTTGGATGAATGGCGGGAATATACGCTCGGAATGCAATACCGGAAGTATTTGATCGTAGTATGCGTAAAAATTGATGGAGTTCAAGAAGCGTATATGAGGGACAATGGCCTGGACATCGGAGAAACTATCTGATATGCTGAGGTGTTCCAGCTTCAAAGGACTACAGGCAGGTACATGGCCAAAGATCGCAGAGCAGCTCACTTGCGCGTGTTTGTTTAGAAATAGTTCGAGGTGAGTAAGATTAAGATTCGCTCCTATAACTTTTCCCAAATCATTAAGAGGATTGGGCCGACTGCGATACCAGAAGCCAACCCGTCTGGTAATTTCAATCCTCAGCTGGTGTAAATTGTGTAATTTGGAGAGGCATTTGAAGATGTAGCTCAGATCTTGGCCGTCGTCGAGCAGAAGCACCAGCTCGGACAGCTGTTGAAATTCTAGGAGCAGCTTGACTGTATTAGACGTTATCCAATTCGGTGCATCCCAATCCGCTTTCCATCTGTGAGATCGTCAGTTTAGTCTCAGAATCATCACAGCCAACTCACATGACGCGACGAACACGAGGCATATTGAGTACCGAAGCGTGTGACAGGCAATATCTTGTAAACAAGTGGGCAACTGAATCGTGTATGCCCAAAACAAATAAATGCGGGGCGCAAAGGATCACAAGAAGATATGCCAATGGAATAAACGTAGAATTCCAGAAGATTCCAAGAACCTTTGACACACGGAAATTGCGCATTTGCCTGAAGGACACGAATAGCGGTTTGCCGTATCTCCATTTCCAACTGCCCATCACAAGCGTGGTTGTAGCTTCCAGATGACCGTTTAGGTTGGTAGAGAGTATAGCATGGAGTTGGAGTATATTGGACATAGGGTTGTTGCCATTGCCGAATAAGCGGACACGGGATAAGACTCTGCATCGCGCAGCTTGGTCAAAGCTTCTGCAAACCAGACGAAGGGATTTCAGCTCTTCAAAAGTTGTATCAGGGTCCCTTGTGAACTGCAACCCAATTCAGAAAAGACTGATAAGAGTGGGTTATATGGAGTAAACGTGCGTGCGCGAAAATCCGGTCTAGCAACTCGAATGGAAGTTCGGCCAAGGGAGGCTGCAGTACTAGATTCAACGAGGTAGCGCGCTTATCACTACGCCGAAGTCTCATGGCTATGAAAGAGCTGGATGTCTCGGATTTTTGTCTCATATGGATCTGAGGCTCCGCCCATACTAGCTTCTATATATATACCGCCATAATGATGATTGGCTCCGAGTCAGCACCTTAACGTTAGATATTCGCTTCCTGCACGATTTCTTACTACTTACATTGAACGTTAACAGTCCTATGGATCACCCAGCCTTTCAAATTCAATGAACCTTTGAAGAGATGATTACCAATTATGAACACGTAAGGAGACACGTGACCGCGACTTTCAACCACCAGTAACCACACGGCGCACGCAACGCGTCACGATCTTTTGTCTTGTGTCTTATCATGATCCCAAGCACGAACGAGCGAAGTCTTCTAGAGCTCTCCTCTGAAGAGGGTGATGGCTCCCAACCGGATACAGAGCCGCAATCTGATGAATTGAGAACAGAGCATATATGTGTACGTACAGCTCTGTTAAGAAGTAAAATATAATACCACATTTCGCAGGAGGATCTCGAATCGGCATTAGCAGAAGACAAACTGGAGGTGCCGGGCTCATACGCATATTCGTCTCTTTTGCCTTTTGCGCCTTACCCTTGCCTGAACATCGAGGGCCTTGGGCGTATTGGATTACCCCTGACTGAAGTTGACGCAAAAAGAGTAATAGCATGCGCATCTCAGGCGCCCTATGGTCAAGGTGACCAGACTATCATTAACAAAGAAGTACGGGATACTTGGGAAATCGATCCGGGATGCGTCAAATTCGAAAATCCGAACTGGCCTACCTATATACGGGACCTAGCCGTTACGACGGTGTGCTCCAGCCTTGGCTTGAAAAATTATGATACTCCGCTGCAGTGCGAGTTTTACAAGCTTTTAGTTTATGAGACTGGTTCGCGGTGAGACAATTTTTTCCCTAATTTGAATGTATTAGCTGATATCCACATAGTTTTCTTCCACATAGAGAGTCTGTTTCAACTCTTATTTTTACCAAATTCCTTTTTCTGACGAGGTTCGGATAGTACTCAAAAGGTGGATGGCATGTTCGCGACCATGATCATTCTCCTACCTTCCCAATACACCGGTGGCGCGGTTCACCTTGCCCATGCATTGAAATCACAGGTTATTGATTTCTCTGCATCCTCTTTGGCAAATACTGCTGTCCTTGCTTGGTACACCGACGTATTACATGAAGTGACGCTGTAACAACGAAAGTGGAGGTGCAGTGTGCAACCTCCGACGTTCCGATGCGGCCGTGCGAGTTCGGCAGCACCAAAGGGTGCTCGTCCACTTCGGTCGCACTCGTCGGGGCTCGGAAAGATCAACTCAAGTGAGGGGAAGTAAACTTGTATATCAAACTAACTACGACAATATATGTACTGTAGACCTCGTGTAAGCTACGTGTGTCCGACCCGAAACGGAACTGTCGGAATGTGTCGGAATGTGTCGGAATGTGTCGGAACTGGCGGACGGTGGGGGAGACGTTCAGAATGCTGCGGAACGTGCTGCACAATGTAAACGGATTCCATCCGTTACAACGCCAATCACTTCAGGGTACCGATTTGCGCTTTCCTATAACCTTATTAATACATCACCACGCATGGCGCTACCCAAAGCTCCAACTGATGATGGACCATGTGCAGAACTCAGACGAGTACTGCGTAATTGGGAGAAGGGAAGATACGTGGAACCGGATGAATGTAATTACATTGCATATCTCCTGCAACACAAATATAGCGAGGCGGATTTCAAACACGGGGAAGCCTGCCTGAAGGGAGAGGACGACGAAAGAGTTGCGCTTGTCCGTGCGGCCGCAGAAGGGCTAGGCTTTGTGATTCTCCTCGCAAACATGAAGTATCATGTTTCAGATTATGATTCAGACGATTATGGTTCTGGCTGGTCAAAGCGTCGGCGTGGATGCGCTTCCCACGACGACCTCCGAGTCGACGGGGAGGTAGACATTAGCCTCTCGAAGATATTTGACTTGGATGGGAATGTTGTGCTTAACGGTAGTTCCTACCAGTCTATTCGGGTCAGTGAAGATTGCTTTCTTCCGAAACATGCTCTCGATGGCGAGAATCCTGATAACACGGAGGAGAGTGGCTACACTGGTAACGAGGGAGCCACAATTGATTACTGTACGTGGCCTACCCCTATGAACATTATTCACAATACTTACCTGCGCGTAGGGTACTATCGTTCCGTCTTCGTACTAATGTTCTCAGATCAACTCCCTGATATTCTGATGCAGAAGGGGGGAATAGGATACGTGATAAGTTTATTTAAGGAGTCAATTTCTGCGGAATCACCTACGGAAAAAGATAAGCTTATGGCGAAGGACATCATTAGCAACCTTCACAATGCAGGCAGCGACAAGATCTCGGCTGTGAAGACCATGCTTGATTATGCTTACAAATGGAACGATTTTGCAATGTGGCAAGATCTACTTAAAAGTTACAATTTGCAGGTACAGGGCGAAGATGGGCTTGTTCGGGGCGTGGCGCGTCTTCAAATTTGACAAAACTCGCACAAGGTATACTTCCAGAGTTTGATGTTTTATTCTTACTCACATCATTAATATATAGCATCGAGGACCTGTTGCGTCAAAAACGCTTCCCCGATGGACTCGCATTTATCAACGCTATTTGTCAGGCTGCATCAGAGTCTGACGAGCAGGATGCAATTCAAGAATGGTGCTTAAATGAGACCGCGGTCGCCCTGACATCCTATGTTACTGCCAATGTTAACGACGTACCACTGTTTATCTCCATGGTCTGTGAAAATGGGATTCAAAGCATCCGACAAATGTATGTTGCCTATTGAACATTTTCAAAACCGGACTGTCGCTAATGTGCTTGTTCAGACCCATCGAAAAAATTATTTATGAAAATGCCTTCGTTTTCTTAACTGCGCTTGTCAGGGACCTTCATCTGAACCAGGCTGTCGTTCTAGAGAAAACTGTAGCCCAGTGCGCAGGGAACGACGATCCAGAATCTGAGGCAGCTCGTATGTTGCAGGAGTTTGTTAGGAACTGCCTTGACTGCGCCGGAAAACAATTGAATGTGGCGGTATCAGGACCATCAACCACTAGCTGGAACTCCTCGCACTATCCCGGTGTTAATGGACAAACGGTGGCTCGTATGGTCAATTTTATCGAGTTATGCCTTTTTACTCGTCAGATCGATACGTGCCGCTCTTTTCTTGACCGAATATGGAACGTGTCAGGTGAACTGGTCAACAAGTTCAGTACAATCTATACACCTCTCGTTCCCGAGCTCTGCAAACTCCTACAAAAGACAAACAACGATGTCTGCGCTCCGCCTTTCATCTATTTTTTCCGTCTGGTGATTTCCCACTGCCTATGTCACTTGCTTGGTGCAAAGGGCCAACATATACAACTAGCACGCAAAATTGGTTGCGGTTGCGGTGACTGTCAGGAACTAGATTGCTTTATGGCCGGAAAGGGGTCACATCATACCTTCTGTTTCGCCCAAAAGAGAAGAAGTCACTTGGAGTATCAGATGAATAGCGCTCGAGACCTTGTGACACACGAAACTATACGTCGTGGAAGCCCTCATAGTCTAGTAGTCACGAAAACCCCCGCGACCGTTGCTGCGAGTACTTGGGGCTACCGGCTTCAAATCATTAACAGCATGTTTAGCGCGATTGGCGCGAAAAATGTTGAGAAGATTATGGGGAATCGATATGTCGACGTTTGCAAGGCCGTGAAGGGTGAAGCTGCATTCCTCTTGGACAAGCCGGTAGTTCAGCGTCAGCAGCAGCAGAATGTGCCTGGCCCTGCATCAACGTCAACCACGTCAACCGCCAACAAGACAACCAACAAGACAACTTCAGTAATAGGGGGGAAAAGGAAACTTGCATCCAAGGTCATTGATCTTTCTGAGGACTGACACGTATCTCGTGAAATTTTAACAGTCTACTTATATTCACTGTGGGAAGTAAATAGCTTGAAAATCAACGACGCAGACGTTGATTTGCTTAAAATCAACAGCCCAGAATATGAATGTTGGGTCTGTGTTTTTCAATGCCCATCCAACAGGGATTAAAAATCAAAGTGTAAATTTTGGATACTGATTTTCATTCATGTAATTTTGAAATTCACTCTTATCAAGTCATTGAGAAATATGTGTACTTTCATTAGTTTACATTGTAATGACTTTGTAACATTTGTAACATGAGGTAATGTACAAAAAATACTACACTAGACAAGATTTGAACTCAGAGCTGCGCTCGAGAGAGTGACACGCTTTAACCGCTCAGCCACAATAACAGTGATGCATTTGGGCAGCTAATTACTGATGTACCCAAATGCCGTCTCTAGGGCAACTTGTACGTTGCGCACGCCGGTTTATCGGGCTTCGTCCGGCGTCGAAGTAGTGTGCGCGCTATACTAACAGATCGATTGTCATCTATGTATTATGTCAGCAACAGAGCGCGCTGTAGCGACAAGTCCATTGTTTGGTGACCAAACAATGACGTTTCTCCAAACTGTCATGCATTCCCCCCCTCCCCGCGTCGCCTCCCAGCTTCCCCAGATCGATGCCCTCTCGCGAGTCGCGCCAAGTCTGCATGCCCCAAATTGCTGACGAGGAGGTAAGAGTCGACCATATGCGTGTCAACGAACAACCTCTCAGCCTTCAAAGTCATCCCTTCACCGTGCGCCGTTGAAACCCATCGCCAGTAGTGACAATCGAATATTCAACGAAAATGAATATGTATTCAATTCACCTTGATCCTGGGACTAGTGCGCTCTGTTCGGCACTTATCCGAAAACGGCTCACAATCCTTGGAACTTGTCACAAACGCTGCACTGAGTTGGACTAAAGTAAGTCTGCGCATATATGAAGTTTTCTGCGTTCCTCACACACTTTTGTGTCTCCCCGTGTCGCGACTCGTAGTCTCGACCGCTTTGCCTCACACATCATCCCATTTACAAGGTGTGGGCCCACACTCGTGCCACACTGATGCGTTCTACTCGCTCACAAATGTACCCAACTGCCGACAGCTACCTGCTTCTCCGACTAACGCTCCCATCACGCTTTTACAAACTGAAGGTGCGTCCCACGACTCCTAGGACTCCCCTCACTGAGCGCATCTCACCGTTCCGCTCCTCGCACCGCACTCCATGAACCCCCTCACGACGCTGAGCGTGTCCCGTGCCATTCCGCTCCTCTTGCCATCGTCTCCGCACCCTATGGACCCACACATGACGCTGAGCGCGTCCACGGTCCAGTGACATTCCGCTCCTCGCAATAGCATCTCTGCACCCCGTGGACTCGCGCATGACGCTGAGCGCGTCTGGCGTTACTCCACCTCTCATATCCTCGTCTCTTCACCCTGTGGATTGCTTCACCGCGCTGAGTGCGCCCTGCATCACATCGCATCTCGCATCCTCATTTCTACCCCATTTCCGTAGTTACAAGTGACTGCTCTAGTTCCGTATGTATAATTCCATACAATAAATGGATTAAACTGTGGTGGCATGGCAAAACATAAGAAATGAAAATGAGCCAACAAGTACTATATTTTTCGGGCTATCATAAGCTGATTATCATGCCCCAAGCATCCTGATTATCACACCAAGGGTACTGAAATTGGCTGGATTATGAGGAAACCAATACCCAGCTAGGCTTTGAATAGCAAGTATGCGGACTAACAATTTTTCGTTACTCAATACTTCAGTTTCACACTCTTGAGAAGTCTATTATCATATGATGGTTCCATTGAAAAAAGAATCACCACAACGTAATTTTCGGCCTCTGCGGCATTTGTTTTTCACACTTTTTACTTCCCACAGTGTATTTAGCTCTAACTGTATTTATTCCGTAAATAGCTATGTAATAATTTCGACATGTCCTGGGCAAAAAACTATTCAACGTGCACGAAGGATTCAAAGGAGCTAAAGATGCCTAGAAGTATCGCTCATTTGTAATTGTGGGACCGCGGTGCGGTGTGCTTATATTGATATCTCGTTAGGGTTCTTCCGGATCCCTATCCTAGCTTAGTACGACAAGTTCGAGATGTACAATGTCGTATTTGCGGAATCGCGGATGTTGAGCTCGAAAAAATATGACCTTCCTCAGGCTCTTCCTTCAATGCGCGTTACATTGTTATGATATCGCGCGGCGCGCCCAGCATAAGATTGTGCCTCAACTTTAGATCCCGGTACTATGCGGGGTCACTGGATTGTAGATTATAGAGTCCATGTTTGCGTACAGTAACGCTATCTTCCGTAAACCCAATATCGGTACGTAGACGCGTCAAAAATGCAGGAATCCTGAAGGTCATGGACAATCTCATCAGAAAGAAACGTCTGCAAAGACCGGCCTGTGATCGCTTGACAGCATGCCATCATCCGACAACGACGTTCCTACAACATATCGACTTGAATACCTAAACACGTACTGAAATCAGTTTCAAATCCTCGTCGACGCACATATACGGTACTCACCAGCCTAGATTACTCCCGCCTAGTATAAAATCGATTCTTTCCCATTGTGACGTATCAGTAGGCGACGTAAAATCAGTGAATGTGGCGTAGTTCGAGGAAACATTCTGCCTGATAGTCGTAGCACGCAAATCAAGCATGTGAAACTCTGGAAGTTGGCCGTCTTGCACAGCGTACTGGTTTGTGAAGGTCTGGTTGATAGGTACAGGCGAACGCGAACCGGTGGCGATGCTATATGCGCCGGAATCCTTGCCTGTGGGAGGGCTAGGATAAGTGGAGGTTTTCGTTGGCCGTTGTAATGGGGCGCAAGGCCTCGTACCTATTGAAATCACCGATGATAAAAACTGGCCCCGACGTATTCACAGCCTCGTATCTCGCCCGTGTCAGCAGCATAGACGCAGCTAACCTCCGTTGCCCATCAGACTGGTCATCGAGATGCGTATTGAGAACAGTGAACATATTTCCGGTCGCAATGGAAGCGAAACGCGATGCGGTGCAGATCCGACAGGAACCTGCACCTGGATATTTGGATGGTTCGAATGGGTCGTTTCTGGGTGAAAGGTAGATTTGTCGCAGTATAATTTGGTGATGATTGAGACGTACGAAAGCCAGAAAGTATCCGCCGTGAGGAGCTTGAATGCGGCACTAAGCTCGAGGTAATGAACATTTGAACAAGTCAGGGTCATTTTTCACTCACCTGCGGTAAAACACGGGGCTAAACTCCCCCGCATCGACTCCATCATCTCTTCCAACCCCGTACTATCCCAGAAGAACTGGTAAACTTCAAGGGAAGCTCCAAGCAAACAGCATATCTTACCCAAGCCCAGTCACTTCCGAAAAGCTCTGATAGATCATTGACTTGTCTGGACAACGCTTCTTGAAAACCTGGACAGGGTTGAAAACCAATCAACTTGAAAAAATATGGCTCACAGGCGATATCGATGTTTGACGATAACAGATTCTCAGCAATTCGGATACGCCTTGTACTCCATGGCTGCTCCTGGTGTACGCTCAAGTAATGTGGTTTGTTTAGAGGATCTGGGAGAGCATTTAGAGAATCTTGGACGGTGAGATTGTCTGGCAGCGCATCGTATCTCAAATTGTACGTCACGATTCTCATGTTCAGGAGTGTACCAGTTGTGGCTAGCGCCCAGTATATCACCAACAGGGCGATAACAACGGCTCGAAGGTGAGCTTTAAGAGTCATACAGGGTGAATAAACGAATTGCAAATGTCTACTGCTGGTATCCCACGTCCAAGTTCTAGTCTGAGTCACAAAAACTCGGAAATCTGGAGCGACATTCGTTGTAGACCATTGTAACGTAATAGATTGGAATACATTGCAATAAAGTAGGTCTGCGTATTCTAAGTCGTTCGATTCCCTCGTCTAGCGTGGTTGCAACCCCCGCACTCTCCTCAGAGATGCCCGGACATCGTCTCGTGCAACACGATGACCACGACTTTTGAGGGCAGCCCTGATGTAGTCCAGACCGTAATTGGGAAAGCGTTTACGATGCCTCTCACGAGCTCATCTAGACGCGCCGGTTGATCCTTGAAGTCGAAACCCGGTCTGGTCGAATGCCACTCTTGAGCAACTGTTTCCGTCTGGTTGGACCACTTCCTGAATGACGGGAGGGGCGGGCTCTGCAAGGTGATAATCGAGAAGTCGTCGGCGTACTGTTCTCGCTGAACAGTGTAATAGCTCTCCAATGTTTTGTAACGTTATTCTTTGACTTGCGTACGAGAGCCAATTCTTGTCTATATCGATACGAGGTCGACCTGGCCCTGTCCGGTCTAGCTGCGCCAACGGTATCGGATCTCCTACAGCGGCGGTTATGGCCTCATTTAAACACGCTGCCATAGTGTTAACAGAGTCTTGTATGGAATCGTATTCCTCTTGTTCCAACACGTTCCTGGCCTGTAAAAGGTTGGTATTCTATGCTTCCACCCGAAAAAAAAGCTTTAACTTACCCTTTCCGCATCAGCCGTAAACGCGTGTACATCGTCCAACTCAACTCGAAGGCGGGTAACATCGCCATTTTGTATGCATAGTCTGATTTATACGTTGACACAGGTCTTGAAACTCATCGTATCTTTCGCTCTCCTTTGATACTGGGCTACCGTTCCTAGTGCCATTCGCAGACCTTGAAAGAACCGTCTTGCTAGGCGGTGGCTCCTCCTCCAATGATTCATTATCTTTAATAAGAGTGGAATGAGCCAAGCGAACTGTACGAAGGCTGCTCGGACTTGCAGTGCTCGGTTTTGTGGGCCAGTTGAAACCGACATACGCATTGACACGGGTCCCGAGTCCGCCGTTCCAGTTGTAGACAACGTTGAACCACATTTCTCCGCTAAGATGGCTCGACATGGTTGCATCTGTAAATAGCGATGGCAGAGCTTCCGCTTCTGTTGCTCTGCCTATGTCGACATGAAACTGTTTCAACCTCTCCCGATGCCGGTTTTGGGGGCACTGAATCCTTGCCCGTTCTGCTCGCGATGGTCCCTCTCACTACAATGCGCCGTAGATTGGGGGAGGTTTGGGAGGTTTATCGTGCATGCCATTCATAGGCGGTTTTGCGACAGTTTCATCGTCGTCGTCGTCATCTTCCTCCAATGCAATGACTTGAATTTTCTTCGCTCCCTCTATTGTACTTGACTCGCTTGATAGAAGGAATCTCTTCCTGGCAATCATCATCGTCGGAGAAGGGGAGATGCTGTTACGCGCCGCCAACAAGTCAGCCAACTGCCCAATTGACTAGCGACAAGACATACCTAATTCCGCTATCGACCTCGAGCGATTTTTTCCTCTTCTCTTCTCCCGTTCATTAGGAAAGGTGTGATGAGGACGGCGTGGACTAGCGAGTCAACATGTAGTTGCATCATTGTGATGACGCTCACGTGTCACAGTGTCTTCTGCAGCTAGCATCGCACAACTTTGGTTGACCAGCATCCGATGTCGGTATTTAAACAATGTGTTACAAAACTGAGGCTGCGGGTTCGAAGCATTGTGCACTTACGCACCAGACATGGGGCGTAGTTCTTAGCGGATGAAGAAGACAAAAGCATAAGGTAGTTTAAGTGAGGTACACTACGGTCGACTATGCCCTACCATGCGCTGTAAGCGCCACGGGGCCTAAACAAGGTTATAAAAAAAAAAAAAAAAAAAAAAAAGCATTGTGCAGATCTCAAGTCCAAATACCAGTTGGCCGTGCTGATCGTCACTGGGACGATAATAAGAGTCCTCCAAACGATAGGTTATCGATTCCTTAATGAGGTCTCCAGATTCCAGAGTCAGAAAATGAAGCGTTAAAAAATAATAGTGGTACGTCTGATGAGAACAGATGCGCCAACTTGAAATCAACACAAATTCAATTGTACAACATCCGAGGCTACATGTTAATACTGTTACTTGTCGAATCACAATTCATCCACCACTAGATTTCTACTCATCCAAATTCACGCGTTCAAACAGCCATAGCAACTGATTCTCGAACCCGAGTTCAAGCTACAAGAGAGTTAATCCCTCATGCTCTCGTGTCAGTTGAAATGAGACATACGATGGGGTGGGTAAATAGTCGCATGGGCAAACCTAATACCGAGTTCTGAACCAGCGACATGAAGGCTACATGAAGAGGGTCAACTCGACAATGTGTAAGAAGATGACAGAGACTGACAAGTGACGGAATCCAGGCGCAATTCCGGCGTGCCATTCATTCAGGGGGAATTCAGCAACATGGGCCTCGACGATGTCGTGTTCCTTGGGTTGCGCGGGAGCGCCTTTGTAAGTAAGGTAAGAGGTTGGTATGATCTTGGAGGGGCGCGCGATGATGAGGTTGCCCCCTTGACCACGGAAGATTTCCCACTAAAAGAGCTGGTGAGCGATAGACAATCGGGCTCATCAGAAAGCGACGCATTACCTCCTGCTCGGGATTGCGCTGGGCACTGGGAGGGAGAACGGTGACACCATTCCTTCCTTCGCGAGTTAGACGTGCAGGCTCGACGCCGCCAAGTTCGGCCACGACGATATGATAGATGCCTGGAGAAAGTTCGGTAGTACTCATAGTGCTCTGAGGAAGCTGAAGTGACGCTGAAAACATGGCCGCTTTTAAATGTCCATGGCGTGCTTCGAACTCAGATTCTCGTCACGTTCAAGTTGGTTTTGCCAGTGTGCGGCCTAAAATGACAGTAGAATGGATGCAGCGGCGTTAACGTTAGCGTGGGCCGTATTTCAAATACTTTTAGCACCTTCTACCCTGAACGGGATTTAGCACGTAAAGCAGCACCTGCCTGTGCTCGCCCTTTCCCTGCGTACCGTCCATGCCACCTCGTTCTTGCCCTCCTTTCTCCACAAGGGTATCAGTACGGCTCTCCGAGTTCTGCTACAAGCTCCTCGTCAGCGCAATTCTCGTCATGCTCGGATGCGCTTTTGCTGGATCTCGCCCTTGTCAGGTGAGGTAATATCACTGCGTGACCTTGGTGAACGTGTGAGGGGGAGTCGTAATTTCTAGAAACAAAGAATAAATGAAAAGGGACGGCTTGGGAGACGTATTCAACAAAGGGAAAAGGCAAGCGAACTAGAAAATACGTACGATCGGACTCGGATTTCGCCGGTATGCTTTGCTCTTCGCGTCCTGACCCCGTACTTTTCTGATGGGCTTGGTGAGCTCCACCTTCTTGTTCTCGTCTGATGATCCGACGGAGAAGGAAAATGCCAAGATCGTATGTCAACAGATCGTTCGCGAGGTGGGGTAGACACTGGTAGACAAGGGTAGACAATGGAGCAATGACTAGCAACGTGGTTCTAATCGGCACCTTGACGACTTCGCTTGCTCGCGCGGCGTAAACATCATACCGGGAGCAGCAGTGGAACGACAGACGCTTACCTAGTACCGATAGCTGGTACGAGAATTGGAGAACTGAAGGGAGTTTGATCGAATACGACCCTGCAGATAGACAGATAGAGAGAGCGCATCAGTTAAATGGGGAGTAACACAAACAAGTACGGCAACGCACAGCTTTTCGACTCTCTAGGCCCAAGCGAAAGGTTGACAGCTAGCATAGAAGGTTGAGAATCAAATGTCGGAAGGGGAAACTGTGGATCGACGGATAAGTCTAGATCTGGCGTTTCGGCTTTACCTGAGCCGCTTCATTTCTGTTGGTCAGCCGTGGAACACTGAGGTGGAGGTTGGGAAAAGGATTGTTTGGTATGTGGAGGTGCGCACTGCGCGAGAAGACAGACTTGGATCCTTTCGCCGCTAAGTGAATATTCGAATTGTCGTAGTTTTCGGCTAGTATGATCGTATTACATCAAATCTATCGTGCTTCTGTACCTCCACTTCTCCTGCCCTCTTTCTTTCCCGATTGTTGACCGGATTGTCCTAATATTTTAGCCCTCAACTGCTTCCGTGCGACTAGTTTCCGCAGCCGCAGCCTCGGAACCATGTTCCATTGCTCCCCGATGTCCCGCAGCCGCGGTCTCCTCTCCATGCTCGCCTTTGTGGACGATCTTGGCCCTCTTCGCCTCCTTGCCTGCTTCCCTCTCAGTCGCTCCCTGCTCAGGTGCAGTCACAACCTCCTTCTTTCCCTTCTCCATGTCAACATCCTCGCCTTCCTTCGCTTCACCTTCTTCCCGCTTCCGCTTTTCGCCCACAGCTGCTTCCTCTGCGGCCTTCTTCCGCCCACGTCCCCCGACTTTCTTGGCGCCAGCTTTGGCAGGCTTTTTGCCTGCCTCTCCGGTAGCTTTTTTGCTCTTCTTTGCTCCTCTTGCCGGCTTCTTTTTTTCTCCTTCAGTTGTTTGTTTCTCGCCGGTCTCCTGAGCTGGCTGGGCCTCCTGTGAAGGACCTGCAGTGGCACCACTCTCCTCAGTGGCAACATCACCACCCTGGCCTCCTTCTTGCGCTGCTGTCTCTTCGTCGCCGCCACCACGAAGCCTTTTCAGCTCGCTGGCGCGCTTGACGACGTCATTACCGTCGCGTTCAATGTGAACTGCTGGATTGCTTTTATCGGCATTTTTATGAACGCGCTTTCCCTTTGACTCTATCTCGAGTTTACCGGATGTCTTCACTTCCGCGACTTTGCCTTTAGGATGTCCGCCACCCCAGTTCCAGGATACTGAAACAGATGTGAATGAGTATGTCGCGCAACTGGAAATTATGATAGCACGGATTGCGAACCTTCATCACCTACTTGAATATTACTGTCCGACATGCAGCCTGATGATCAATAAAGTTAAGTTGTAAATGTAACGGGCTACAGGAGAAAGGTTTGAAATGAGAAACCGTTACAAGGTGGCTGAGAGTCTGAGACATCGTGATGACGTCACATAGATCGAGACGTACAACGGAGACTGGATGAAAGGACATCCTCCTTTCGCGCAATTGCAAGATTCGACGTCAGTTCGTTATTAGGGTCACTTGCGCGTGCCCGAAACATCGTCGTCCTCATGTTCCTTTCAAATTGATCGCGATTTCTTGGTAGTCTTTAGAATACTTTTGGGTGGCGTCGTGCCAATAGAGCCTATCCCTGCTGATGGTTAAAACGTTAAAGAACGCGTCAAAATTAGGAATAGCGTATGGATAACGAAGGAGGTGAAAAGAAGAAAGAAAAAATGAAGTAAAATATTACGCAAAATTGCCCCCCTTCACTCTTAAAGTTGACGTGAGATGTAAGTCACATTTCTAGCCATCTTATTTAAAAAAACTTGCAGCTTTGATGGTCAGCGTCGATTTCGCCACATGTTGGCATTCGGACTGTCACGCATCACGCGCACGTCGTCGTCAGTCTTTCATCAAAGATAAACAAAGGATGCAACAGGACTCCTGACGAGGTTCAACGCCACTTGCCTATCAGTGCCACATCTTCGTCATATCTAGCCTTATGGCGCAACTCCGGTGTCCTAGAAGCAGAAGTAGTTTTCTCGTGATCCGAAGAAATGCGGTGGTACCACCAAATAGAGTTCTTTATCAATGCCCAAAGGTCAACTGATTTGCATGACCCTCCCACGTAAGGTCCCGCGCATACTCCGTTAGGTCTGTTCCGATATGATCGCGACATTTGGATATAACGGGATTTGAGCGATTCAACTCATCTGTTTTGGTGAGCCCCGATATACTTGGTTTTCTTGTGAAAGACTCAACGGAGACATATTATAAAGCCAAAATGCAGCCTGTCATTGGACCTCTGCAAGCGGGTACATATATCGTAGAGGTAGCCGAAGCCCCATGGTAGTGAAGAACGATCGGTCGAAGTTTGTGTGGATCGAACTGATGAAGTAGCGAAAGTAAGAGTCTCAAGTTGCTGCATGAGATTCAATTTAACATGTATTAGTGAGTTATCGAGAGAATGGGAAACGATGTGTATAGTGCACGACGAAAGATTTGAATGTGGTCC
>WION01000736.1:0-22147 GCA_015039365.1 Amanita rubescens
TAAGCACACCATAAGGTGCGATCATGAGTCTATCATGATGTCACCATGATATCATAATGAAGTCATTATGATGTCATCTCTATGTCATACATAAAGGATGACGTGAGCGATATGAATAACATTGATTGTAGTCAATCAGTAGTTAATCATTCTATAAATATAATTCTATATTTAACACATTCTCTTCCTCTTACTATCACTACTACGCCGAAGGGTAGTGCTAAGATCATATCGCAATAGGTAAGCTATTGCACCTGCTCATGCTGTGGACACGCTCTCGCGTAGACCTGTCTTCTTCGTCAATTAAGTCACTATAAATTTAGAGATGTGGCCAAAATATATCACACTTTAGCCTTTCAGTAACATTTCTAACACAAAATATTGGTTCTGGAGATATTTCAGCCCTACATCTGCTATCAGATGTTGTACTTGAAGAAAACCATACTTTCAGCAATGGAGCCTTGTGCTGAAGTGGCCAAGAAAAGAGTAACTTTGGTGTATCAGTCAATCTGAATCCTCTCTCAAATGTCTTTTAATAAAGGGCTTACAACACGGCGGAATATCTAGCTTGACTCATTACATGTATTCCTCCTCGTCCATGTCATCCCAAGGCCAATGTGTCGTGATCTCAGTCCGTTCCTCGTCCGACGTGCAAAGTGCCAATGAACCCTCCTTCACCTGCTTCTTGCGTTCCATGGCCTCCTCGTAGTGCGTGATGGGTACCCAGCCGTCCCACTCACAGCCTATCATGTGCCCAATCGTCTCTTGACTCTCGACCGCGCCTCTCTGCTGTTCATTCAGCTCCTTCGTCTCGCGTACGTCCTCGGCGTCGAACACGACAGGACACGGCGCGCCTCCCCCCGTAAGGATCTCCCATTTCTCGGCTACCTCTATCAGCGCAACCTTCAGCGGGAGGGTTTCACCCTCCCACAGTTGACTGGCGTGGCGGAAGAGGCGGTGGCGGAGCGGGCCCATGGAGTCCGTCAATGCCGCGTAATGAAGCTCGTTGTACTTCTCCGTGTTTTTGGCGTAGTGGTAATGGACGAGGCGGCGACGGTAGAGTTCCATCTCTCCACTTTGCTGGGTTTCGTCCAACTCATCCAACTTCTCCGGTAGCGAAGGCCGCGTCATAGATTGCGGGACAGCATCACCGTAGCCCTGTAGCTTTCGGGGTATACCGGAAAAGAGAAACAGGGGTAGGATCGGGGTGTCGTGCCAGTCGATCAGGCCGACGACGTGCAAGCCAGTGTCGGGCGACCTAGAAACAATGATATTGCTCGGCTTGAGGTTGGGATGGCGGATGCGGAAATGACCAAGGGCCGGGTTCCTGGGGATGAGTGACGACGCGATGAGGAGATAGCGGCTCCAGGTTCTCGATGTGATCTGACGGCGACTGTTCCTGGTACTTGTAAGCCTCCCTCCTTACGCGCTGGAACGGCAAACGCGGTCGACCGAACCGCCGTAGATAAGCTAGTTCCTTTTCGGCCCCTCTTACGAGAGCTGCTTCGGCACTTTCGTCTATAGTTATCAGTTGATAGTAAAAACAAGGCAAGGAGCGGCTCACATGGTCCTCGATCTAAGTCGAGCTGCGATCTCCTGCCAAACCATAGACGAAGACTTGTATCTGGGCCGACGCAGAAACGTTTGTCCTCTAGCGGGATGCCCGGCCTCCCAGCCACCTTCTCCAGGTCTTTTGCATAGTACAGGCTTCCACCCGCCGGGAAAGCAATCGACATCATCTTCGACTCAAGTTCAGCAATCTGGCGTGAGACTGAGATGATTTCCCCTTCCCCTAGCTCAGACCATATGTTGCTTAGCCTTGCTGCCTTGTATGAATTCCATGAATATATACTCGGTCTCTGCGGCGTTATTTGGCGCAGACGAGTATCCATATACCTGCGGTATAGGCAGCCCAGAGGAACGGAGTAAGGCCATAGTAGCCACTTCACTGGCGACAGCGAAGTGCTTGGGAATAGTAGTCGGGAGCGGGATATGCGCCACTATTTGGAAGCCATCGCGCATGGTAATGAGGAAGGCACGGTTATACCCGTGCTCGGCGAGTTTTTCCAGGTAGACGACATCATCAGGACTCCGATCGACGGATTGCGCTGCAAGTCGACATAGCCCATGGACGTTGAAGACACGTCTGCGCTCTGCGTGGCGAAGGGCATCATTGATGCTGGACATGTAAATTACGGGTTAGACATACACCCCACAGAACAACATGTATGAGACTTACATCCACCGCCCTGACGTGTAGTCAAAAAGGTCGTGACGGGATGGTGGCGGCCAACGGGTCGGGGTAGCGGAGGAAAAGTGGCGTGAACGCAGGGAGAGCCTCGCGCTGGCAAGACGCGACAGGCAAATGGAGTGGCGGAAGAAGGACTGCATAGCCGTTGACGCCCACAATGTCTACGGCCACGTGACGCAAAGTTATAAATACGCGGCTCACACTGGCGCCGACGCTAGGAAGCATATGCCTGGCTTGTATGTGAACTTTATGGAGCTAGCGACAGGGTCGGACGACAGAGATTCGAACACGAATTGTGTGCGACGATGACAGTCGCTCCTTTAAATCTGATAGATATGTATCGAGACACAAACGTCTTTGCATATGGCAATCAAGTCTGCTTTTCCTCGGCGCATACAGTTCAATAATAGCACAATGACGCTCGTCACGGCACCAGAATCTTCCGAGTTGATGTAAATAACTGTAGCGACGCGATACGATACAGCTTAATACGTATTTAGTAGTTGTTGTTCTTCCAATGCTTCCGATAACCGTACCTCGCTTCCTTGGCCTCGCTTGCAATTGCTCACCACCCTTCGGCAGCCCTCAATATCTCAATCACCTATTCAGGCCCGCAACAGCGGTGTCTATTCTTTCCAAGCACAATCGCAAGGACACCACAGGCATCACAACATCTAACCGAAACCTCAATAAGAGCCGCGCAGGTTAAAGGAGAAAATTACTTTGATTGTCTTTCGCTCTCCCATCTGGTCAAGGCTCCACGAAGAGGTGAGATTAAAGTCTTTTCAATGTTATCGACTGATATCGCGATCACGTATCCCGGTCTGAGAAAAAGATAAATCAGAAAGAGAACAGTATAAGCCGTCCCTCCCACCTTGTTCATTTTATCTCTCATGAAGAAGCACGTAATACAACGACAGAGATTCGACGATCCTCCTTATTTCATATGATTCGCACAGTTCTTGGGTACTGTAGTCTTTGGAAAGATAGTCGGGAGGGTCAGGGCGGTATAGTATCGGTCCAAACGTCTGTATGAAGAGGCGAGATGCAAACATGTTCTGAGAGGTCGATCCCAAGCCTTCTAGCACAGCTTCTTTTACAAGTCCCCACAGCAGCTGTTCGCATCTGTGGCAATCGCTGATCCGTCGTCAACTCTTTCAAGGCCTCCATACGCAACGCTGGTGGAGAATGGGATAGTAGAAGAGCTAGAACGCGGAAGGCTTGGTGCCTAACCATCGGATCTGCGTGTGTGCTGGCGATAGAGGATACAATTGTGCAAAGGGGTACAACGATCTCAGGTGATACTGTCGACTCTTGTAGATTATGGAGCACATTTAACAATAGAGCCAAGCATTCGTCCAGCGCAACCCCTGACTGAAATGCCGATAGAATAGCGGGCAACAAATTGTCGAGTAGAGAGCCTGGTTTAGGTAATGTCTTGGCGTCCATGTGCGCCAGGAGAATGAGGTTCCCAATGGACGGCTTGGAGATCAATGCCTTTAACGTGTATCCCAATACACTGGCGCTTTGCTGACACTTCTTATTAACAGGATCGTCCGCAGATAGGCACATACTCACAATTGCGGATTGCATTACTTGCTCGCCTGACTCCCAATTTCCATCGAGATTCGGATTCACATTAAGTCGTGGATAATAAATAGCGAAAGTACGCTGCGCCACACACGAGTGGATAGAAGACACACAGATCACAAGTACGTTTGTTAGTAGATCCATCAAAAGCACCTGTTGCCGAGTAACTCGTTTGAAATGCTGGACCGAGGAAAGATGGCTCACGTTGCACGATGAACGTTCTTCACTACTACCAGTTACAGCTTCGGCCCATGAGGTTACTGCCCGAACCAATTTGCATATGCGTTGGATGAGAGAACGACCTTGATCAATGGAGCAAGCTTCGCCGTGAGCGCGGGTCACTTTAGTAATATCTGTGACGAAGGGCCGCAACGTTTCAGATACCGTCTTCCGACGCAGCTTGAGGCGGGGTATAGCTGAATTCCATTTCATAAACAATCGTGGATATATAGCGTTTTTGAATGCTTACCCGAAGCATATACATCGATCAGGATTATCAGCTGGTCGAAAGGAGATAGGCAGGTATCGTCGCACTGAATTTCAGTATTTTCCAACCGCTCCAGCGCTTCCTGAGCAGATATTATGACCTCTTTGGCTGAACCATGTTCGCTAAGCAACGTGATGATGTCCCTGGCGGCAGAGTCTTTGGATGGGAGGAGCACGGATAATGCATCCAATGGGCTCTAAGTCATACTTGAGCAAGACGTACACTGGCCCTAGCATGTTAACGGACAAGCAAGGAGGATCCATCGCAATCGTGGATTAAACGAGATACTTCGCTCAGTGGCAGGCGAGGGCTTTCATCTTTCACTGCCGAAGTAACGAGAGCAAGTAACGCTGTGCTTAGGTCCTACCACCAACGCATCAATGATGAAAATAATTTCTAAAAAGAAGAAAAATACCTGTTCGCTGGTATCATCAGGGAGATCCAGCCTATTCGTCAATTCCAATGGCGCCGTCATGCTGGTGTGACGGTAGCCTGACCTTTATTTGCCTCTATTTGCAACACTGCCAAATATAGCCTGGCCTCTTCCTCCTAAAGTTGAACGATCCCCATTTCCGCATGGCGGCCTTCGCAGACAGACCCATCAAGAAGCTCCTTCTCTTCGATGTTGACGGCACTCTTACACCAGCGCGCCAGGTCAGATCCCGTTACCATTCAGGTCGAACTATGCTTACACCCTACCCAGGAGGCATCTCAGGAGATGATCTACACTTTGCGCGCTCTACGCAAAAAGTTTGTGATCGGGTTTGTTGGAGGGTCAGATATGGTCAAAATCTTGGAACAACTGTCAGTAGGGGGTAACGATGGTGCGGTTCATCATTCAGATTCTCGTTGATAAACTGCGGATCTGGTAACTTCCGCTAGCCATCCAGGATTTTGACTACGCGTTTGCGGAAAACGGATTAACGGCGTATAAGCTTGGTCAGAAATTGGAATCTCAGTCTTTTATCAAGTTCGTCGGGGAGGATAGGTATAAAGTGCTAGTCAAGTTTATACTGCACTATATCGCGGATATGGATATACCAATTAAGAGGTATTTGCATGCTACATCCTATTCAATATGCTTAAAGTTGCAGAGGAACGTTTATAGAGTTTCGGAACGGGATGATCAACGTCAGTCCCATAGGTCGCAATGCCACGTAAGTCTAGTGGAGCATTTTGTTTTACGTCGATCTAAAGTCTATTATGGTGTAGCATCAAGGAACGACTTGATTTTCTGGCTTATGACAATGTAAGAAATGCTTCCAATATGTATTCCGCGATGCTGAGGCTTGCCTCAGGAACATGGTGTCAGAGCTGCCTTTGTCAAAGTTCTTAAAGAGAAATTCCCAGATTACGGCTTGACGTTCGCGATTGGTGGTCAAATTTCGTTTGACGTATTTCCCAACGGGTGGGACAAGACGTACGCACTTAAGCATGTCGAAAACGAAGGGTTTGAAGAGATTCACTTCTTTGGAGATAAGACATACGAGGTTAGTTTCCGCTGATTGCAAAACTTTGTTTTTAAAATTGTTGTAGGGCGGTAATGATCATGAGATCTACGACGACCCACGAACCATTGGTCATGCAGTTACTAGTCCGACAGATACGATACATATTTTAAAAGAGTATTTCCTGGATGTGCAAAACTAGGTAAAGGTATGACTTACCGTAACTGTAGTACTACAGGGATCATTAAACGAGATTCGTTGGCATGTATGAGTAGGGCGTAGTGGATCAAAGAACGGATTGGTGCACCATGCCGGCATTGGCAAAGAACCTACGCGATCTCGCCCTCTCTGACTCGAGGCTCGTGTCGACGCTCCACTTATCAGGAGATACGGCTTTACTACTAGGCGAAGGTTGCGCTATGCAGGCCGTGAGGCTAGCACAGGGCGGAAAACGAGAGATACGGTGATTGGTACTATGGTAGTGCCTGCCCGTTTCATCACACGCAGCGGACTTCAATGATCCACCACTACAAATCCGCTGCCCCCTGTGCACTCTCTGCAACATACCGCCCAATTTCACCATCTGCACCAGCCATATCCTTCCATTGAACGGCCCTGACACTTCATCGGCTCTACCCTTCCGTACCGAACCCATGAACCAGCAAGGCGTTCGAGTTCTTTCGACTGCACATCTTCAGTCTGATATAGCAAAATTGTTAACCGTTGTATGTAAACACAAGATATATCGAATATGCAAGCAGATAAGGACACTACGCCTTCTCGAGAAAGCCTGGGCGCGAGGGCGAGCTTCGGTAACAGTCTTGCTGAGGTCGTCTTCGCATTCTTCGCCACGGTCTTCGAAGACTATTGATCGAGAAAAAGAGCCACGAGTCTGCAGTATGCATGTCCGCTGGCTTAGCTTCTATCCTCTATGCTGAGCGATGACGTCAATAATAACTCTGCCAGTGGGTCCTCCCTTTCAACCACGGTTCAGCTGAGGGGGGAATTAGAAAGAAACTTGCCATTTCCCCCTCCTTTCTCAGCATTCAATTCGGCTCCGTTTTCACAATGGGGCTAGGAGACGAAGAGATCTCTGAGTGGGTAGGTATAGCCATCAGGTACGACCAGTTTCCCTAGCAACGTCGAACATCGTAAAACGAATGCAGGTTTCGAAGCTGATTCTATGGTTCGATGTGGAATAGGATACTATGACCCTTGATAGCCTTGGCTACTGAGGTCATCTTAGTCATAGTTTTAAGACCTTGTACGAACATGGCACAAAGTCCAACGTCCTACCATCAAAACAAACACTCCGTTTTACTGGAACACATGCAGTCATTGGCAACATTCACGAACATACAAAGTACGTAACACTACACAAGATCACGACACCTCCGATCTCATCTAATACTTGCACCAGCCATCGCTCTCGGTGATATAGTCAAGAAGTCCAGAGGGTTGAGTCTGGCCACCTTTGTTGATAGCAGTGTTAGAATAGTGGCATGACTTGTACATAGAGCAAGTAAGATCGGGGCTGCCATTCTGTGCAAATCCGTTAGAACCCATCCACTTGAACAAAAAAGTAAAAGACAGCTGACCTTGCCATTGACATCGTGGTAAGCTAAAAGAAGCTCAGCGTCGTACATCTTTGCAGTTAGGAATTGGCTTACTGTTGACAAATTTGCAGCCGGAGACCCCATTGCAAGCCGTGAAACAATCTACAATCACGAATAAGCGTCGAGCGAAAGAATATACGGCCAGCACCGTACCATAGATAGTTGGGACAAGAACGTAAGTGAGATAGTCCGAGGCCTCAGTGGCTCCATTGAGGTTCAAGAAAGTCGGATAGAAGAAACTTCTCTTAGCCACCGTGGCTGCCGAGGCAGCAGAAACAGCGGTGAGAGCGAGGATGAGCGAAGAGAAGTGCATTTCGATCGTAAGACTTGTATCTGAGGACGTGAGTCTGAGGTTGGCTTCGTACGCGCCAGGTTAAATACCCTCAGTGTGTATGTTTCTGTATCTTGCCGCCCTGGACGCTCACGACTCGTATTGGGCACAGGAACGCCTTCTTGACCTCGTACTCGACAAGTCAGGAAGCTCCGTTGTTTGCGCACGAGATCCGCCCTGTGGTACATTCCACCAAGTCACTCGATCTTCTGTCTTGGCTCCATCATTCAAAACCTACACGTTACGTAGTTGAAAATGTTACGTTAAGTTGCCCTGACCGCTCACCACTCGTGTTCGGGAATCAGGAGATGCCCAAAACGCCGGTGCTTGAGGTTTGTGCCTAGCCTTGGATTTTTCGTTGTGGGGGCCAGCTGCCATTTCAACTCACGTTGATTAGCACGAACAGAGGCCCACAAATGTAAGAAAGTAGCCAAGAATAGTTATGACGGGAGGACGGGGGGAGCAATGAACTATTGCCAGTAGACGGTGACGGCGCCACGCCGCGCGCGCTAGCCGAACAAAAGGCTTGGATCACGGGAGCGTGGCACTACGACACGTGCATCAGGTCCTTCACTTGAAGCCTTTGTCACTGCAGTCTCACAGATTCCAGAATGTGTGCCTCTGCTCCTTTGCTTGACATTCGCTCGGCAGGGTCCATTACCTGTCCGTCGATCTCTACCAATTTCTTATAATAACCCTCACCTCTTTTAGTTCAGTTTCCCTTTTTTGGGTATATTTTCATGTTGTATTTTCCTGAAGCGAACGGCCTTGAGGGGGCACAAATTCCGTAGCCAATACGAAGCGGAAAAGAATTGTATCACAAGTTAAAGAAAACACTGCGTACGCCAACCCTGTTTTGATGAAATTCAGACTGCAAGACCGCTGTCAACTTCCCGTGATGTACCTAACGTTTGCCTCGCTTGATGTTACTTGCACGACAGATTATTTGAATCGGCATGGCCAGGTTGACTGTCCCCATTTACAAAGAAAAATCATTAGGCTTAAATTTGCCTAACGCCTATATACTCACTCCTTGTTCGTCGGTTTCACAAATCACCCATTTTTGGCGATGGAGCCCACAAATATTGAGATAATTGGCGGAGTATCCCAAGGTTCGCTACCCGTAAGATGCGGGATCGTTCTACTATCGGCAAGCCCCTAGGCATCCCATTAGTCGATCGCGACCGTAGTGAGAGGCACACCTGTAGGCTGTGAATCTACTAGTACTAGGCACAATCGTGTATTTTCACAGATGGATCTTTGAAACAAAAAAAATTCAAAACGACCGTGAACCGCCTTCAGTCACTGATGCGCGGATTTGCTTGGAGAGCGCACGGCTGAAAGAAAGTTGGGTCGCGTTTCATCAGCCGAGTCGTCTCCATAGTCCAACCGAGCGATGTTGACGGTGCCACTCATCCTCTTTAAAATCTTTGCCGTTCAAGGCAGGTGGCCCGAGGTCCAGATATACCCCATGAGACGGTTCATGTTTGTGGTTCGAGAAACTATCCAATAGACGGGCCAAAAGGTATATACAATGCGTATGGATGACATGTTAGGTGTGGACGGCAATTTCCAGGACATGTACACCAGCAAGTTGCCTCCTCTCTTATACGTGACTAGTACCTATTCACTATCCCCTTTTTCCCCAGCGGACTCTAAAAACCAGGCTCTCGCAGCTTCCCAACACACTCTTTCACACTCTACTCCATTCAGAGGATGAGACTCGCCATCAAACACGAGCATATCCACTCGACTCCCCCCTTTGGCTGTTCCTCTTCCATTCCGAAGAGCTTTAAGAGTATGGTAATATCCGTATCCTTGAGTAGGGGCAACGCGAAGATCGTCCTTCCCGATGAGGAGGAGAACGTCTGCCGTGACTTTATCAGCGAAGCGCAGCGGTGATGCATTATATAGCTTTTGGTATATTTCAGGAACCATGCCTAGCTGAGTTGGGATTGCGTTCTCTGAAGAAACGCCGCCGTCACTTTGTGAGGAGGAATGTGAAATAGTAGTAGGGGGAGAAGAAGCAATCGGGACTGGGTATTGAAGGCCAAATTCAGCGTAACCCCAGTCAGGGATATCACTGGTCGATATTTCGCCAACTGAAATGACGGGGTTACGGAGAGCGGCTGCTGTGAATATATCCGGGAACTGGCCAATCACTATATATATAAATTCCTGTCAGTATATCGATCCGTCGTATATAGAAAAAGTTGCATACAGTGTGCGCCTAAAAATCCACCGTGGCTTCCACCAAAGAAAAACACCTTTCCTCGGCCCAACTGGGCGTAACCGAGTTCAACCAAATGATGCAAGGTCTGAATGCAGTCTTGAACGTCCAGTGAACCGCACTTTCCAATCAAGCGGAGAATAGCGGATTGGCCATACCCTACTGAACCGGTGTAGTTGGGTAGAGCAACGGTGTCTTGGGAATCAATGATGATTACTATTGAACGTGCAAGGTATTAATGGTAACTTACACCCTTCCAGAGCGAACGCCGACGTAATCGGGTTGAATTCCGTCGTGGTACCGCTGTGCGGACCACCGTGTGGGGCGAGAATACATCGACTCGCCTGGCTCGGAAAATTTGAGCGGATGACGACCGCTTCTACAGGGTCCCGGTTGGGAGTAGGTATGATCTTCGTCTCGATGGATAACAATGCAATTCTAAGCTCCTCGGTGAGCGTTGGCTCGTGTATAACCCGCCAGTCTACGGAACATGTAGCAGAGATGGTACCCAGTAAAACTTGGTGCGGCACGTTGGGGGCGCTTCGTACGCAAACGATCCTGTCTTGGTCATCAGTTGTTAAGAGTGTCCAGCTCCAGTTCGATTCGTCTACAGGTGTGAGGTCGATGATCTGGCCTGTTTGGGTATCTATAAGTAGAATTGTATTTCGGGATCTCCATGTCGACGAAACTACGATCTTTGGTGCGTTCCAGTTGGGGTGATTGACAGTGAATGATGAGGATAAAGTCCAGGGTGGGTATAAGCCAGGGAACGATTTGGGATCATCGTCTTGTATGATTGGGACTAGAGTCTTAGATTGGGCCAATGGGGAATCGGATAATAAAGGAAGGTCGAAAGCGTTCAAAGAATTTGTAGACGCATGTGGCCCCCCTGTCTCGCTCGATAGATAAACCAGTTTCGTGCCAGCGGTGCCAGCGGACGAAACAAATATGCGTGGAGACCGACATGAGAGATGCGATGGCGTCAACTTGTCCGCCGTGCATTCTCTCGTGGAATATTCATCAAGATCGCTGGTATCTGAGGTAACGCTTATTCGCCAGATACCGAAGGGCCGATTAAAACAAAATTTGATTCCTAACAGGCGGTCATCGGGCGAAGATTCATACCCAGTGGCATAGAGTTCGGTATCAGTATGGTATATGACCTGGCCGAAGTGAACCACGTTCTCAGTTGGAATCGATAGATGATATAGCTTCGGCTTGGTTTCATCTTTTGACCACTGAAGTATGAACACGCCGGGCCGTTTGAAGCTTGGAAGACCTTCACCAAACGAGGGCGTGTATCTGAATTTGGCGAACGCATCATCTGAAGAAGATGGTGGGTTCTTCTCTGCGATGTAGAGTAGGGAAGTTTCGGACGGGGAAAATGTGATTGACGATATGAATTCTACATCGCGCTGAGCAGCGATAGGCAAATAAAGGGAGAAAACGCACCGTCTGAGTAAAACTGGCCATGTGCACGAGTCACATCCCTACACGCTACCAACCGGTCGTTGTTCCAGATCTCTACAAATCGACCAGAGCCCCCGGTCTTTGAAGCGTCCCGGAGAATAGCCCGGAAAGATCGGGATGGGGATACGAGCGACAAGACGATATCATTCGGCACATCTTCAAGTGCGGTCGAGATTGTCGGAGGAGGTAATGCCACGGATTTGGTGACAACGCGTTTCACATTTCGTTCATGATCCCGGACACTGAACACGATGCGTAGAGACGATTGTGACAGGAATTGGGCCGATGTAGGCTGGGGAAGGGCTGATAGTTGGTTGTAGTACATGGAAGAGTTGTTCCGGACTCCACTGTGGAACCGTACCCACGCGGGGAATCGGCGGCCATACGAACCATGACGGAAATCCACGAATAGTCTACCATAACGCCCAAGAGATGCATACATGCAACTTGTCATGGTAAGACTCTGAAAATCTCGTATGGATCACCATTTAGTCCAACATGTCCGATGTCGTACGACGTGGCCGGCGCGATGTGTACCATTTCTCGTCGGTAACTTCCGGATCTCGTTCCCACCATCTACGCTCAGCCGCTGCCGCTTCTATTTCCTTTTACAGACCATGCTTTCCGCAACCGACGAACAGGAATCTCACCTATGGCCGTATCCTCTGCTTTATCCTTAAGAAGACTCGGACGACATTTGCCCGCAACACCTATTCAATGGACGACTTTCTCTTGTTTATCGAATCATTCAAGATATCGCTTTTGCTATACCTCTGGCCATCATGTAGCTCTTGGACTCTAACGTTGCACCTTGCTTAATTAGATGGCTTGCTTCCAAATTCCACAGCGAACATCGTCGACGTCTTGTCCCCGGGCAGAGAGTATGGTGCGGCGTGCGCCCGCTCTCGTGGCCGTTATGAACTTCCTCTGTGGGACCTCGACCCTACAGTCAGTCCACCGCGCAAAGCGATACGACATCACATCGATGTCATTCTGTCTGACAGGGTGCATTCTACATATACAATCTATCTCTTAGTACAAATTTACATTACCTACAAGTCTCTAGGACAGAATGACATGCGATGTGATTTTTCAAGTGGAACGTGACAAGTTTTAGAATACCAATTTCTTCCAACTCTTTTAAACCCTTCACCCGACGCACTGCTTCAAAAAACATATCAGTATTTTCTGGATTGTAAATACCCAATATAATCTTGATCAGCTTCAGATTTGGGAACAGGCTCCGGAATTTATCGAGGCAATTTGGGGACTCGAAAAATCCCAACTTGGACAAGTATTCGTGTACTGAACTGTCATATAGAATGAACTTGAATTTAAATTCCTCTAGAAGGTTTGGCGAAGGAAGAGCGGACAACATCTTCCACATAGCCGATACGAGACTTGCGTAGGCGAAATTGGGAAATCCGATAAACAGCGTCCGAAGGTTGATGCATTGCAGAACTTGGGTTGGCTCCAAATATTTGATTGATTCATCTGTCACAGGGTTTACTCGCTAAGGTGTCATATATCTGGAACACAAACGGGAGCTTACCGAACGTGGCAAAAGTATATGGCTTGATAAATGTGATGAGAAGCTGTTCGACGCTATGACCGATGTGCTGTAAAAATCGCCAGGTCAAGGGATCCGCAGCCCGAGCAACGGGGTCCCGTATATGGAAGGTATGAACGGTAACGTCAAGGCCGGGGTTAACTAATGGATCAAGTACATGTTTAAAAAACGCGAGGGAGATGTTGTCGAGTATTCTGAAGTGGAGGGGACGACGAAATATGGATAGATGACGCGAGAAGCCCGAATGTTCTATTTCTTTAAACCGCAGCCTCCGGAAGGCAAGCGTTTTCAGAGTTGGTGAAAGCCGGCGGAACAACGCCACCACATCTTCGGCTTTCGTCATGCCCACGCCGTCCAACTGCAAATCGTGTATCTTCAATTCGAAGATCACATCTAGGACGAAGCGCGGTACTTGTTTCCATCCATATTTCCAGAGCGAATGTATGAATATGCTCAGTGTCTTGACATTACAGAGGTTTGATGCGATTGTTTTAGGGTCTCTCTCATTGCCATAGTCGTAATTTCGACAGAACAAGTCTTGGAGGTGTATCTCTTCGACAGCGGACGTAAAGCTGGTCCATGGCGCACCAGGCAAGGTTCAAGAACTGTTCAAAATCCTTAGTCCGACCGGAACTCGAGGGTGGAAATTAGACGATGCCGGGATTCTGACAAGGGCACGTTTAGAGACGAGGCCGCAGGAAAGTAATGTCGATGTCTCGTCGAGTTGATCGATTAATTCGTCGAGAAGCTCTGGGGGAAATTTGGAGTCGCTAGCTACGTGCATGTTGGCTGCAGATTGGCAGTGATGAATCATCTGATTTTCGCGATTGCAGGTTACTAAAGTAGGCCTAAAATGGAAATTAAATTATTCTCATCAACGCTACACCACATAACGTGATAATATTAGAGTCTCCTCCCAAAGGAGGTGAATGTGAGGGAATCAGACGGAGAACGATAGATATGAAGGCATGCCGGCGGAGTACATGCAGGGATGACTGAGCCTTCCTCCATATACAGGGAGGTGGGGGGCACGAATATCGCGTCATCGAAGGACTTTGATTTGTGCCATCATTGAGTTACGGGTGAATTCAAACGCGGAACTAACTCTTGCCTCACCGTTAGTGGCACCTCCCTGGAGTTTTCGGCCATTTCCGCTTTCAATTTGGCCAAACAACGCAAGGCCTCTCGCTCAGAGAGTCAGAGCCGCACCACTCAATTCCGGTGAGCGTGTCCTCCTACCTCTTTACTGACCATATCCCACACATCTACCACAACATCGCTCTCTACGTGACTTGCTGACTGCCCGCCCACGTCAAAAATTTTACCACTCAGCCACTTCAGCGGTTCACGCGTCGGCGATGTCATTTTGGCAACTTGCGCTCTGGCGGCTCCCCCTCTGGCAAGGAACATTCACAAGACCAAATTGCCTATAGTAATGAGTATGTACTTGCACCACCTTCAAAGTTTCACTGCTCATGCCATTCACCATCCAGCCAACACGATAATTTTGCACTCCACCGCTCACCGAGCGCAGCGCCGCTCGCCAGCCCCTTGCCCAGCACCATCGCTATGTCATCAACAACTGGCGCATTCCTCCACTACATGCTAGTACCCGTTCATGCCAATTACTCTTCTGTCTGCTCGGATCGTACTCGCCAGCGTACCCTTTTATTTCCCGGGTCTTGTATGCACATCCCTGTCCTTGGTCCTTTTGAAATGCCTGCATCTCGGGACAGGAGTTTGGATGGGAGTAGATTATATTCGTTTTCGTGAGCCGGGTCTTATTTACGTATAACAATTTTGAAAGCATACAGAATCACGAAACGAGGCGGCAGGCCCATATCATTTCAGTGCATAGCCTGTATCTCCATTCGCTGCAAGAAATCTGAATCGTCGCGTCTTGGTGCGAATACAACTCGTAACTGTGACATCCTCAGTTACGGATGTCTATAACATCACCCTATCCTGCTGATCAATTACCCGTTTGAAAGCGACACTTACTTTGGACAGCGAAGCAAACGGCATTCGATGAGCTTCAACTATCAGTACACTGAGGCCAGATGGATGACGAACGTCTCGTTTCCTTGTGTGGTTTGGTTCGCGTGATGCATATGCCTACTCCACGCCACTTAGTAAGAACATCTTGTTTCGGCAAAGGTCAATACGCAGGCTGCGATGAGTGGGTGATGCATGATGATTAATAAATACAACGAGTAGATCACTGACATAAATCATTTCTTAATGGCGCTCGTACGTTTCGTTAGATGTTTGAGACATGTGGGATAGTACTACGCTGGCGACCCACAAGCTTTCCCGCCGCCTAGCCTGCTCTGCTCCCTTCCTTCTCGCTCGAAGCTCAAGTGACGGTATCTCCAATGATCGCGCAGTATTCCCCGCATGATCTTGAGCTATGTGGATGGAGGAAGGGTCCTCAGTCAGCTTCGAGTGCAATGACACCATCGGAGATGATAAGCGTTGGGCGCTGATTGTTCTCGTCTATTTTGCCTACGTTTCGGTTCTAGCCAAGCGTACGTTTGCACAAGTCATAGAATGCCCTGATCGATACACGTAGGATATGCTCAGAATGGCGCGAGAGAATCTGCCATTGGAAGATACCAAACTGGGTATTTTAGTCTGAGTCCCGGCATGATTCATGGTGGGATCAGGGGAAAGTGAGGCATGACGAGTCGACATTGCTACTACATTGGACGATATTAGCTGGATCACCAATATTGATCGCGATCACGACTGTGTCGGAGAGCTACCAATAGCAAAATCTTAACTGAGTGGGTAGAATAGGCCTGGGATCGTAAGCACGTTTCGTTTCTCGTACGACCGGCGCCGCTGCAAAGCAGGTTAGTACTAGGGATGCTGATTCAAAGAACATTGAAGATGGCGATCCATACTGTACGTCATATGTCCACCTTGGCACATAATTTTTTTTTTCCGTTTAGTCTTGGACACAACTTCCTTGATGCTTCCTGATTGAGAGACAGACGATGAATAGGATGAAAGCAGCGGAGACAATGAAACACGGCCTGAGGAAGTCACTCCGAAGGCATACCCCCTCGTTTTCCAATCCACGCTCTGAATCAGCCTGCGTATTGCCTGGAATACGCTTTTCAGCAAAGAATGGTCGCATAGTTTTGCAGCAAGTCAGAGGTTCGGACGAAACCTTCGACATTGCTAAATGAAGTAATTGACCAAATACGTACAACTTGGCTTAGGTTCCAGGGGTCCCTGCCTCGTGCTTGTTCTTCCGCCAAACGCACCAGCCATTCCCATCGCAGTGCTCTCAACTGAACATGTCAGTGTTTCATTTGCACGCCGCTGCCTGGGCTGACCACCCTCATTTCAGAGCCTGACACGCCATCTTCAAGTTAGCACTGCCCAGTGCCGAGTTACCTAGACTGCACACGTACTACTGGTGAGCTCCAGAAACTGCTGTTGCTTCACGACTGATGGCAGTGCCACCATTCACTGTTCCCTAGTACCAGCTGGTTCCTCAATCAAGTTGAACTCAGAGTCTCGGACACGCTTTCTAGATTCACATCACTTTCCTTCTTCCTGAGCTCATTATTACTTCTGCACCATACTACAATAAACATTCTACCACAAAGCACTGGTGATGGAAGATACTCATACAACTAGCATGCTTCTATCAAGTAGGCGGCCAATATATGCATTTCTATTCCCTTCCCAAAATTTGACTAATGTATTTGGATATAGATGACTCAGAGAAACATGTCAGAATGCTCAAAGATCAATACCTATGTCCCCATTTTCGTATCCTTGTTATAGGAAGGGCCAATGCTGGCAAAACAACCATCCTTGAGAAGCTTTGTGGTGTAGCAAGGGGAACAAAGCCTATCATATATGACAAGGATGGTAAGCCTGCCTCAAATTTCTGCTTTAAAATTCTTAGTTCTTTGTAGGTAAAAAAGCTTTTACCCACTGGGTCTCATTTGATTTCATCAATTGAGGTAAGTTGACTTGTGACATCTCAACATACTTTATTCATATCCAGTTACATATCACCAGAGAGGCCTTCATGATATTGAGCATCAAATTACATTTGATGGAAGTGATTTTATCTTCCATGACTCTCAAGGTTTTGAATCTGGTGCAACTGAGGAATTGGAGATTGTTTGGGACTTCATTGAAAAGAGGTCTGGAGAAACTGAGATAAAGAATCAGTTGCATGCAATTTGGTATATTCCTTGTGCTTTTAGCATCACATTCCTGATCTGGCTTATTGTACAATGTAGGTACTGCATCCCCATGGATGGCCCTCGGCCCATTCTACCTGCAGAGCTTGCATTTTTTACAAAAGGGACTGGCAAAGGTAAATATTTATTGCTCAAATTGGCTTCTACCTGCCCCAAAATCTATGATGCCAGTGTGTTAACAAATTCATATAACCTTGCAGTTCCTTTGGTAGTTGTGTTTACCAAATTTGATGGTCAAATCATCAATGAATATGTTACCTTAATGGATCCATACATTGAAGATAAGTGGGAAATGGCTAGGAACAATGCTGAACACACTTTTCAAAAGGTTTATCTTCCCAAAGTCTTAGATGCCAAATATCCTCCTAAGGCATATGTGCGATTGGAAGGTGAGAAGGCAAGCATTCCATCTCTCTAGTAACATAAATAATGTTGCTTGAAAAATAGACATGGATTTACCAGAGAAGCACTGTCCTGAATTAGCTCAACAGACTGCTGATGCAATTGATGATGAAAGCTTACATCATTTGTTTGTCTCAACACAGAAGAACAACCTTGATCTCTGTGTTAAGGCTGCATTTCAGTGAGGTTCATATTAAAGCATTTCTTTTCATGCACTGACCATTCTCAGAGCAGTCATCAATAATAATTTCACATGGGAAGACACTGCTATTGTTGTTCTTAGCAAATTTCCACATTACTGGGTATGCATAGTTTGTTAAATATCTGCACAGCAATGTAGAAAGAATTGAATTGGGAACAGTTCCGCAGGCAGGCAGGTGTCCAATTTTATATGACATGCTAAACATTCACAAAATATGCAACAGCATGCAAGTAACACTGTGATTTATTTGCATGTGCCCTAATTAGCCTTGTGCTAGATGTCTGTTACAGAAATGAAAGAAATTCAGGTGTATTCTATCACATACCATTTGTACAAAGTTTAATGATTGGATGACAGTGGGTGAGCAAAATACAATCACTCATAAATATCATGCCTTGTCTCATGGCCACCAGTTTGTGAGTCATGCTTCTCTTAGTTATGTAAAAGTCTTGTCCCATGATCAACAGGAAGTGAGTGTGCCACTCAATTCCTGACAGGTACTAGTCCCATGGCTCATGATATGACCAACAGACAGTGAGTAAATCTACCTTTTAAACAGTATTATCACACCATATTCTACAATTAAAAGGCAGTCAGTCTCACAACATTTTCCTGAATTTTGGGGCTCACACTATATCACATTCTATTACATCAAGAAAGTGAGTGACACCAACATTTTTTTAACATCTACCCTGATTCAATGAGCAACAGAATGTTTGTGACATTATACTTATATTTGGACAAATCTTGTTTAATTACATCTTAACAATAGCGAGTAAGTGACTGTCCATCCAACTACTGATATTCATTCTAAGCACTCAATAAAACAGGCAGTGAGTGGAGACCTACATTGTCTTCTTGGCAGTCTCTTCACACTGACTACATGAACAAAAGAAAGTGAGTGGTGACAGTACTGTCCACTCCTATGCTAGAATTTATTATGTCCTTATGTCACACAGTCAGTAAGTAATCCCATCATGCACTTTGGCAGGCATCTTATAACAGCTTGTGGTCACATGAACAACAGTATGTGAGTGAACTTGCACCTTTTTCTGAAACAAACTCTGAGGAAATATTTATCATATAACCAGTCTGTGGGTAACATTAGACATTTGTCTGAAAGAAAGCTTCATCACCCCTTCTCCCCACAATGGACAGCATGCAAGTGTCATTTATCTCTCTAGAAGGCAACCTCATCACATCATGACGATTTTCCATGACAAATAGGAAGTGATTGACATTGCACTATTTTCTGAAAGCAATCTTATGACATTTGTTTCTGTGTCTAACAGGATGTGAGTGATATAGACATTTCTCTGATTGCAATCATCACAGCTCAATTCATATGGTCAACAGCATGTCAGTGACATTACTACAGATCTTTCTGATACTTAACCTCATTATATTCTTCCTTTGGTTAACAGTATGTGAGTGACATTTAACAGTTGTCTGGAACAAATCTTCATTGTATGTATTTCTCTGTGGCCAACAGTTTGTCAGTTACAATTTTCTGCAATTCAGTTTCATCACTGGTTTTTCTATCACCAACAGGCAGTGAGTGAACAGTTTTGAAGTTTTTATCAGTCTCATCACACAATTTCACATCCCCAATAGTTTGTGAGTGACATTTCATATTTTCTGAAAGGTAGCCTGATCACATATTACTCTGTTATCATCAACAGGGAGTGAGTCTGCACAGTTTTCTGGTCTTCACACTTATCACATTGTTTTCTACTGCCTACAGTATGTAAGTGAACATATTGCTAGTAAGAGGTGACTTTACCGCATCCTTTGCTGCTACCAGTTTGTCAGTGATGCTGTACATTTTTCTGGAAAACTGTTTCATTGCCTTGTCCTACAATCAACAGCGTGTGAGTGGCAGAGCATCTTCCAGAAAAGCAATCTCAGAATGTAATAAACAGGGAGTGAGTATCATCATGCAAAATTCTCAAGGGAGTCTTATCACCTAGCAATCACATGATAACTTCTTCTATGACTAACAGGCAGTAAGGGAATTATACATTTTCTAAAAGCAATTTTATTACATACAATCTTTCTTCAACAAATAGCATGGAGTTAGTGTACTTGCATGATTTTCTTCAAGGAAGCCTCATCATGTGTTATTTTCTTGGCCAACAGCCTGAAGTGAGTTCTGTGTATTGTGCATTTCTCTGAAATACAGTCTTATGGCATATTTTCCTATGACCAACAGCCAACAGTGAGTGGAATAAGATTACAATCCCCTGAGGTGTAGTTTTTTGACATTTTTCCTAACCAACAGAAAGGAATTGTGGGTCACATTATACATATATAATTTCTTGAAACCCTCATATATTTCTTTTCCTTCACCAACAGTTTGTGGGTGGCAGTGCACATCATTCTGGAAAATAACCTCATTGTATATTCTGCAATGCACAACAGCCAGTGAGTAGTCTTACTATTAAAAGGCAGTATCATCACATCATTTCCTGTCTTCAGAAGGTAGTGGGTTATATTGTAACACATTTGTGAACAGGAGTCACATTATATCTGTTTCATAATCAATAGGGAGTGAGTGTCATTCTGCACTTTGAATGGCAGGCTGGTTCATCACATCTTCTCCTAGCATGCCCAACAGCAAGTGTGTGGCATTGCACATCTCATAAATTCAATTTTATAGCACATTCTCATCATTAACAGCATGTGTGTGATATTTTACCCTTGTTCTAAAGTTAATTACATTTTGTCCATCTCCAACAGGAAGTAAGTGATATGATTTAAGGGAAGGAAGTCACATCTGAGTCACATCTATACAATTGAAAGTTTGTGAGTGATATTGTGCAATTTATGTATGGGGATTCCCATGACCAACAGGGAGTGAGTGAGACTGAACATCTTTATGTTACCAAAATCCATGATACTTCTAATGACAACAGAAAGTGAGTGGCACTAAAACTTTTGAGCATGAGCCTCATTATATTCCAACCCATCAATGCTTGATGTATCATTTGAGTGTAACAGGAAGTGAGCAGCATACAAGTGTCTTTCTGTGCTTTCCCCATTTTTACTGCTACCCATAGATTGTAAGATTGCTTTTCAGTTTGTCTAATTCCTGAGCTTTGTGTCTTCCCCGGTGAGTGATATCAGCATGAGATTTATTAATACTGTGACATTTATCTATATGCTAGTTTGTAAGTCAGAAGTCCACTTCTGCATTTGAAATCTGATTTTTATAAAATAAAAGGGACCACTTTGTCTTTGTTTGGAGATGTTCCAAACAAATTTTCAATAACTGTATGCATTACTCTTACCCTTGTGGTAAATAACTGATATCAGGACAATTGAAGCCCACAGCCTGCCAAGTTTTAATTTGTAAAAGTTGCTTCTCTTCACTAACTCTCTTCATGCTAATGCATTCAAGCAATGAATATTATTGCTAAGCTATCATTTGGATTGGCAAACCATTCCGGGAATCAGTCATGAAGGCTTTTGAGAAATTTAAGAGAGAGGGCTATGTGCAGAAACTGAAAATGGCCATTACTTTGCAGGCCATAAATTTGAGCAAGGAAGACTTAGTTGTATTTATGTGCCAGCATGTGATTGATGGTACGTCCTTCAGTTTCAATTAATAAAATACCCATGCACATTTGAGGCAGGATGTCATTCCACACTCCAAGTTGGCAGTGCTTCCACAGTATGAAACTCATTTGATTTACCTGGATATGCTTCATCTTTTGCCACTACTATTTTCATCACATTGTACTTAAGTTTCTTACTTTTGCTGTCAAAACTTCTTCCATAAAAGTATGCAGGCTCTGTGTTAGGAGGTGATCCCAGACACAATCACTAAGACACTCGAGACTTGAACGCAGAAGGGAAAATGAGACTAGATTGAGTCTATGGATGACAGAAACAATTGTAAGGCTAAGGGACTCATACATGCATAACAGTATATATACTAGGACTCGTTATTCCCAGGCTATCATCCCGCGGAATCCTTAGGTAAGCATGGGAACTTTCTTGAATTTAATGAAAAAGAAAAGAAATGAAATATAATGAAATAATCACCGTTACACTCTGATTATACCATGATCATGGACTGTAGCCAAGGCATGCATCAGGATTTCAGCTGGGTTTGGTGTAACTAGATAGTTCTGATTAACAAATCCCACTCTGCAATTACTACATAAAACATTATCAGGACTTATCTACCATTTACAGGGTTGTTAGTAACAAAGGATCATACATGATACACTTCAAGCATACAATCTGGACCCAGGCCATTGTGGAGCTCATGAAATCATGGACTTTGGGCAACAGGTCAGTACTTTACACTCCCCCC
>WION01000737.1:0-22099 GCA_015039365.1 Amanita rubescens
TACTCAGGGCAGAGCATTCACAAAAACCTTACCTGCCATACCATAACGCCTGCACCTTTAGAGCGATCATCAAGTTAACATCTTGCAGTAAATTAGCTCCTGTACTTACTCCATTTAGACTTCTTTGCCTGCGCCAAGCACGAAGCGAGTATACTAGGGCCCATGTAGCCAGTTGCAGCGTCACCTGGCGTACCAGGCTTTCCTATTACAATTTTGCTCAAGGGCACACCGCTGGCATGGATCTGGAAAACAGCTGTATCAGGCCATGTGCTTGATGAAGTCGTCAAAAGGCCTTGTGGAGTGGTATACTCGTTCGCTCCCTCTGAAGCGCATAGGAATACATCAAATTGGACTCGAACAATATTTTTCTGACTTACGGTTGTAGAATTGGATATTGTACCAGTCGATCAGATTTCCAACTTCGGAGTTTACTTTGAGGTACCCTCCGCCACCCCATCTCTTCGGTGAAAACCTTTGACAGGATCAGTCACCTAACTTTGGCAGGCGAGTAACCAATATTACCATGGTGCAACCGCTTCTCCCGTGAGTATTGTTACACGCAGGACACCAGAAATGCTTACGTGCATGCGTAACAATATATTGTCCCACAGGAAGTTCCTTCCGTAACTGCTTAGTGAAAGTGATCAACCAATTCTACAGAGTAAATCACGACTTGTCCAATTGGTGTCAAGAAGTGGAAACCTACCTCGGCGCTTCCGTCTCCCGCATTAAAAGCATCAAGATCTTCATAGTCAACATCGATCCCATCAAGTTGGTATTTCTTTACCCATTCTGCCATGGTGTTTGCGGTTGAAACTGGATCAGCTCTGGATGTTGTTGGTAAATCCGTAGATCCAAACGCGGAAACCATCAATTTGATTCCTGCGGCTTTATACTTGGCCTTGATCGTTGAACGATCAACATCAGTGAGGCTTTCCCACGCTTTCGCCTCGACGGCCATCAGATTCCAATGCGGACTAAATCAAGCGTGTTGGCCTACATTGTCCCAGGCGCCCGCTAGCAGCAGGAAGCTCAGGTTGCTGCAAAGTGAATAATTAAGAGGATGAACGTCATCGATACTAAAGACCGTACAGGACGTTGAATCCCTTGAAATAGCTGATGTTACCATCAAGTCACGAAATGGGCAAAGGATTTACCTTCAGGGACGAAGGGTTTGGAGGTTGAGTCCCAACCCATGTATCAGAATACGCCACGAAATGCGGAGGCTTGGGAGCTGTGCTCTTGGAGGGATCGCTAAGTGTCATTGCGTAGCGTGCCGGTTATCTCTATCTCGAGGTACGCCATTATATAGTCGAACGCTTATAATTTAGCTCATAAACATGTGGGCGCATCTAAATGACAGCTGTCATTTGGCGGATGCACAGGAACACGGCCCCTAGAAGCATTCCGTGCCCCTACCACTTTCGATTCAATTCATTCGCAAAAAGAAAAGGACAGCCTATTCTTTCTTGGGATACCCTTTGATAAACCCTGTCCCATCACTCCGTTAACGGCGATTCCTTTCTCGGCCGTAAAGTAGCTGCAGCTCACCTGTACGATATCGACTGCTCAGCGCTCAGCGCTCAGCTTGCGTTATCGGAAATAGTCAACTTACTGACAACGCTCTAGTATGATGGCATCGCGCTTCTAGTCTGCGTATGACACAGCACGTGTTATGTGTTTCAATGCATATCCATAAACTTTATCATCCGAAGCGTTATTAAGAGAATTTGGACCTCACAGCTACGATCCAGGGACATGGCACCTGCGGTGTTGTGGCCTGACCGCCGTCTTCATCATTCCGGGAGATGCTGTTCAGCTTCAGGATCAAGCGAGTGTCGTCGAGCCCATATCGCCATTACTCGGGTCACCTTCAAGCGCAGCACGCTTTTCTATGATAACCAACCTTGAATTATTCTTGCTAATCTTCAGGACAGCCGCTCCACGCCGTCAAACGCAGTGGAGCAAGAATCGTGGGGAACTTTGACACCGGCAGCCGTGGCGTGGGGCACCAGTACACAGTTTGTCACTCTCTATACTCACCATCGCAGAATTGAACATCATGCCAATCAACCAGACGTCCGATTCGATCGACACCCTCCTTTCCCGCGTGTTCTCTGTGGATCGGGATGTCTGCTACTGAATGAGTGCCTGCTACTATGATATTGGCTAGCACCACCTTCTTCTTTTGGTATTTGCTCTAGAGTGAACGATGATTCAATCATTTCGCCAAGGCAAAGAGTCAGGATTCTATTGGATGTGGACCTCTTCCTCGTGTGCGCACTTCCCACAAATCCAGTGGTAACTCCTGATTTCTTCCCCTTCCGGGTTCTTCGCGGATCCAGGGACAAGATACCCATAATCGGTGTGTAACTTGTCCACACACTCAGGGTGCCATCAAAATTGGGAAAGGCGAGCAACACTTAGAGGGAGCTATAAATCGCTATAAAACGGGTTACTGGTGTTACTCAACAATTAGTAATGACTCTCAACTCAGACGGCAGCCGCCGAGATCACCAAAGCCGAGGACTTGAAGGAATACGTTAATTGATATCCCCCGCTGATGGGGTAACGAATCCAGGGACGCCACTTGTCAACGAGCCTCAACATCTGGCAGAACAAAAGCGGGACGGAACACCGTTTGTTATCAGTACAACAATGCCTATCATCACCATACAAAATACGTAAAACAAACAAGAAAAATAATATATCAAGTACACACACACGAGCCCATGCAGTAGTGCCAGAATGCAATAAAATACGAACAGCGCTAGTCATCGATCATCGCCCACCCCCAACCAGCGACGTCCGCAGATACGGCCCGTTAGCCGTCATAGGCCCAAACGTGGTAGAGGACAATGGCGTTGGCAGCGTTCCCGTCTGCAGCACGCCCATTCCCAAGCTCACAGCTTGGCTGGACTGCACGCCGTTAAGTCCTGGTGTTTGACTTCGTTCCCTTAACGAAGCTCGGTCATCCTTTTCTGCAATGGTTTGCGCCTCCCCGTGACGGATCTGCGTATCCATTGGCGAGATTGAACGTCTGCCCAAGCCCGTAAAGTTTCCCAGAATACTCCGAGTCGTCTATTTGGTTGCTGAAGTAAAGTTCGCGCATTTTGAAGAACACTGAGGCAGTGAGGAGCGAATCTGAACCAGCTTGGTGTGGTGGGCCCGTGCGAGCGACCTGGCAATTCGGTGGGACCATAATAGAAGGAAGGCGAATAGAACGCACCCCAAGATCATCTGCCACGTCCTGTAGTCCGCCCTTTAGAACTTTGGTAGCTCGTAACATGAATTTTATGTCATAGACAGTTGGGAACCACGCCCGCAGCAACGTGAAAAAATTGTCTTCGCTTGTTGATAACGATTCTGCTGTCAAAAGCTTGACAAAGTATCCAAAGTCGTAACCACTATGAAGCCATCAGTCATTCTGTCTGGTCAAATCCAGCACCATCAGGGTACCGATTGGCGGGACCTGATACCTGATTTCAAGATAACTCACCTGTGAAAAGATATCCATTTCGTATCCGGCGTTAGGACCAGCCCCGACGTAATCATCAACTCTGCAAAATCGTTAGGCTGAATGCCGTACTTCTCATGCCGTTCAAAATCAATGCCGGATTTTTGCAGTAGTTCAATGGATTCAGGCGCATACATGTCGTCGCTGAGCGAACTCTCGTCAGCGTCCATCAAAGTGCTCCAACCATAGTATACGCTTATCCATGAGAGACAAACGGATAGACTCACCTGGGGCTAAATCTGAAATTAAACTGCCACGTACAACATGGCTCCGGTAACTCCCCATTCTCATCCGCAAGCGTGATCCCGACTTGAATGATTTTCAACAAGTCAACGTTACACCGCATTGTTTGATAATGGTAATCCGCGGACGTCTTGAACGTTCCAATTGGGCGAGCGACGACTCCGGGGAATTCTGTATCCTGGGCTGGCGTAAGTTTGAAGAATCATTTTGGTGGCAGGAACAATACGACCATTGCGATGTATGGAAAGTCCTCAACAACTTCCCGAATTATGCGCATCTCCCTTTCCAGGTTTTGCGCCCATACTTCTCGTATCCGCGACATTCCTGTGCGGCTCGCTGGCGTTGCGTCGAGTTACGCGAAGAGATAGGTGACAAGATGCAAAGAGCACAAGGTTGGATCGCATCTGATTACATAAGCAGCCGTTTTCGCATGACGTGTCCCTCCTCGCAATTCCCAATAAATACAATATACAAATCGTTGCCCTTCAAATTTAGAACCACGCCATATAGCTTGTTTCCTCCAAGTCTGCAGTTAGCGCCCCATGATCGAAGTTAAAGCTCTCATTCTGCCCAACCCTCGGTAAGGAGGGGATAAACGGCGTAGGCTGCGCAGAGGCAAATGTGTACCGTTCCTCTGTCCCCAATCCAACGCTTGAAAACTGATAAATATCAGGCAACCATGCATCCGATGCGGGATGTGTATTCGAGTCCTGTCCGCCTCTCAACGATGGTATCGGTGGCGATGTGTACTTGATCTGTTCAGCAAACTGTACAAGCGCAGGATGCACATTTTGGAAGGATGGAAGCAGCTCGAATTGTCGCTCTGCAAGACATGGTCAACATGATATTCATTCGCAAGGGCAGAAACTGACCAGTATTGGTACTGCTACTTTGATGATGTCGGTAACTACGTCGGCATTTGTCCACAAGCTTCTCAATAATGGGCTAATTCGGGGTTAGATCAACGTAAGTCCCTGATCCCGCGAACCGTAGCTCACCAAGGCCTTGGCACTAAATGGAAGCATCTTTCCCGCTTTCATGAAAAGGCGGAGTATGGCTTCCAAGTCCTGCAACGCGTAGGAGGCCAGCGGGGTCGATGGCGCCCGTGATATGAAAAGCCCAAGAGTTACCTAAGAACGACTCAATTATCTTACTCCACGCAGGAGCCGTTCATAATGACTCACAGCCGCAGAAAACGCATTGAACCAGAAGTGCAGAAACCGAGTGCTCAGATCGGGTTCCTGGTCGAAGAGGGCTTGCACAGCTTTGATCAGCGAGGATGCGCCAAGATACGTCGCGAGAACAGAAGGAGAATGTTGGTGATGCAGATCAAATGACTCTGGACCGTTCATGGCCTGAGTGAAATAACGACGATGCAGTTGCAATAACGCTCCAAAACGTTCAGCGTCCTTATCAATCAACACGAGGAACATTTCCTTACCTAGATCGCGACCCATGCTGAACAGTGCCCTTTGCATGTTCAAAAATCGTGGAGTAACAGTCGAACCCTCGCTAGCTTCGAGTAACTTGGGCGTATCAAAGTCCCGAACTTTGCTGTCCAGGGACAGGACATGAGGATAGTCGGGAGGAGTCACAGCAACCATAGTTTGTAAGATGGGCGTTAGGCAGTTGATGAAAAACGAATTCTTCCATTGATGATCTCCATTAAATGTTAACGCGGGTACAATGTCCAAGGTGAAGGGAACGCACAGATAATTTCTTCCCTCGGTACATACAACCCTGGACCATCATACGTCGGCGGCTTTGTATCAACGTGAGCGAGGCATATTGACGGCGGTCTGCCAAGCGAGAGACTCTGGATGGCAATTAGCACGGTGATTGTATATAAGGAACCCTTTACCATTCGACAATCCAAATTCAGTAATTCCCAGAAGATCGTGCTTCGCTTCTCAAACTCTTCAGGAATACGTTTCACCCGAGACCCATCACGATCTGATTTGTGTCTTTTTTTGAATACATGGCACATGGCCTGAAATATTCGTTACGCACGAAGTCCAAGCTGTCAAATATACGCTGAGATAACAAGAAAAGAGCGGAAGAGTCAATATACGAACCCCTTGTGCCAACTTAGCGACGAAGCCCATAAGATTCCAAGCATAACCCACGGCTTTCTTATTGTCTGAAAATATCAAGTGGTACCAGATCATGAAGAACTGAATCTTTCGCATTAGATCATACTTGACACAAATAGGCATGCCTACCAATGTATGTAACACGTCAAAATCAGGTTCCTCCATCAACGGTATTTCGCAAACCGCCGCACGGGCAAGATGATGATAAGCTTCTCCGTACAGGTTCCCCAGTGGTTTATTGAGATCTACGAGAGAGCCAATCGAGAGAACCATCAACAAGAGTGCGAGGCGTCGAGGACTTAGATCTTCCACGGGGGTCATATAGCAGTAATGAAGAAGATTGGGCAAAAAGGTTTCCGAAGCATCCACATTGTACCTTGTACACAGCAAATTGAGTGAAAGAAAGAGAGTTGGCAACAAGGTAAACTCCGTCGGACGATTAATAAACTCACTGCCAAAGAGCATTACGCCTGGCTTCTTCGCAGGTCGCTTGTGCCTCAGCCCGAGGAGGCAATGCATCTCGTATACGCTTCCGAATGCTGAGATCCATCGACCAGGGGAATGGGAATGAAGTGCTCAATTGAAGAATATCAGGAGGGACGTCTGGTGGTACAGATAGCGATCGTGACGATTGTTTCGAATCAGCGTTCCGGGGAAGAACGCTAGGAACGCTGTGCCAGGGGAAAAAGAATACGAACGACGTCAGAAAGTCCTAAGTTCAGGGACGTCATGGATACTAACTTTCTGATAGGTTCTTCTCTCGGGATGTTATTATTGGCCGGGACCATTTGCTGGGCGCTCTGAGAGGTATACAAATCCTGTGACGTTTTGATGGTCCGCAGCTCAGGCGCCAACAAAGGATGTTGCTGATTAGAACATGACGCTTCCAATGCATCTTCCAACTGCCGCACCCGGTCACTCAGTTGAAAAATCTTGTCGTGCAATTGCTCTGTGTTGGCGAGAATGAAACTACATCGGTAGATCAGCAAGAGTAATGCGATACAATTAGATTCGGGAGAACGGTAGGACGTTAACTCACCGACTACCACGCCCAGATGTTAGAGCACCTAGAATGAGAGAATTGGGATGCGTGGAAATCATATCATGATAACGATGGGAATATTCGTACCTTCTGGACAGAGGCTACTACATCCTCTCTTGACGCACGACTAGAAAAGAAGGCCGTTGAGCATATATAGGCGCCCGCAAAGAATTGCATTCGAAAAAGGCCCCTAACCTGGCATGGAAAGACACGATCACACTGTGGATCAAGACGAGGAATCAGCGAGAGCAGAACATCCGACTCCAGATAAAGGATCCTCACCTTGAGCTTCAACCTGCAAGAAAGGACATCGCGATAATTTCGATAAAATACGGGATAAATCGCAAGATGCAGCGGGGAGACGACCGAGGGCAGGGCGGAACATGGTTACTTCGGTACGATATAAGCCTGAGTAATACTCACCTTCGACACTCCTTGCACGAAAGCTTGCGGTGCTTTTCTTCTGGTCGACCTCTCTGAGGGGCAAGCTGTGGAGGCTGCTCCTGGCGAACATTTTTCTCGCTGTCTTGGGGACTAACCGACGGGCCTCCGCTACGTTGCTGTTGTTCCTCGGCGGATCCGATGTACACGGAATTTGAAAATGACTGCCCCGTATGACGCGGCCTCTTAAGCGGTCGAGCAGTGTCGCTATCCATGGGCTCGTGTGCGCTACTGCTAAGCATTTTTTCACCTGAAAATGTCAAAAACTCGGGGCTGGATGAGGAGAGCGAAGAAGTAGCTTAAGGTAAGGTAAGCCGGCGGACCCGGTGAATCCGGAGATATAAAACGGAAACGGCAATGCCAGGCTCAGGGAAGGCGCTTCCTGAAATTCTAACTGATTTGATCCACCGCTACTTCAGTGGATCACTTTCATTCGGCGGCTTTGACTCATCGCGACGTCTTCCTTACCCCGGATCTCTAATCAACACACCCGCCACATCAGTTCAGTATTAATAGTGTCAATATTCCTAGACTCTCTAACATACTTGAAACAAATTCAATGCAAAATGGTACCGTGTTATCTGATACATATCGACCCTATATCCCGAACATACCGGGTAATTAAAAGTAGCATCACTCCGATCAAACAAGCCAAATCTAAAAAAACGACATCAGTCCTTGGTCGTTGCTGATACTGATAGCACCAATCTCGATGTTAAGTGGATTGACCAGCGACCTTGAAGTAGGTGACAATGGTGAGGGAACAATTGGCACGTCACCAGGGAGCACTGTTCCCGTGGTCGAACCCGGGGTTGGGTACAAACTCGCATGTGCCAAAACGGGTGATGTCAAGCCAGGAAGCACCGGAGAAGCAGATGGCACCTTCGGCGGCGGACTCCACGAATGAGAAGGCGGACATGACTTTGCCGTTGCCGCCGAGCATTGACAGGGCTTACGCATGGGGAACATCACTCTCGCCCTTTCGTGCACCTCTACGATGCACTGTACCAGACTCGGATGAGCGTACGCGAACGAATCAGTTCGATGCTGCTGCTGTTGGTAACTCTGGTGATAATAACTGTCCTCGAACTCTGATTCGTCCATTGTATGCTTCAGCACGACGGTGGGTATGTCCTGTCCTTGAGACCATCGGTTATAGATATGGTTGGTCTTGTCAATCATAACATCCAATATGGGCTAAGATCCGGTCATCAGCTTAGAGAACGATGTGCAGACAGAATCGCCGTCCGCACCTTAACCTCAGACGCACGAAGGCAACTATCTGCCGCTTTGGTAAAAAGAATCCTCGCACGCTGTAATTCTTGCAGTGCCGCCGGTGACAAACACGTAAAAGGTGCCCGAGATACTAGTAGACACAGCGCAACCTATTTAGGCAATTAAACTCCGTTGGTGCATAATGCACGAGTACTCACAGCCGACGAGAATGCGTTGGACCAATACCCTAATAGCCTCGCCGTGAGCTGCGGTTCACGCTGGAACAAGTCTTGAATCGTCGCGACCATACGTGAAGCACTAAGGAAAACGGCAACAACCGACGGTGCATACTTGTGCCGTCGATTAAACGCTTCTTCAGGACCGCTCAGTGCGCGAATGAAGAATGTTCTGTGAAGTTGCAGCAAGACTATCGAGCATTTCAATACCGCTCGCTTGGAATTGTACACGTGCACTCACCCGCCTCTAATGCAGCAGATAACGATCCCTTTTGCAGGAACAACGCCCTCGACTGACCTTTCCGTAATGGCATAGGCATGGAAAAGTCCCGTATCCGTTTATCCAATTCTAAAACCACGGCATAATCCAGCGAGGGGTTCGATATTGCTTCAAGCACAGGCGCCAGGCACTGGACGTAACAGGAGTGCTTCCACTCTTGGTCTAGTGTGGCGAGTCAGCCAACGTCAACGTCACGGCACGGCGTGAGACGTACAATAATGAAGGCTCTCGGTTGGATCACATCCTTCGCTCGGGGTGTAAGAAGGCCGAGGGCAATCAGTATAGTTGATGCTTAACGAAGGCGGCCTTCCCAAAGATAGCGACTAGGATCATCAGCAAGGGCCCCCCACGGATCCAAACGTCAACACCACTCACTAGTCGCCCATCCAGGTAAAGCAATTCCCAAAATAACGACCTCCTTTTCTCAACCTCTTCTGGGATCACCTTTGCCTTATTCCCGTTGCGATCTGTTCGTACAGTCAGCACCGCAGCGTGGTAAAGAGCGAGACGAACGGCTTTGTGGAGTTACTCACGTAGTCCGATCTATGTTAAGAAACAAAGGAACGGTTGTTAGCAAAGCCATCAAGGGGAACCAGAACAAAGGAAGGGGAGAAGAAATCATATGTCGCATAGATAAGAATAACTCACACTCTGCGCCAGCTTCGCTGTAAGTCCCATCAGTCCCCAAGCGTACCCAGCCGCCTTTTTCTTATCAGAAAACACGAGAAGATACCATATCTCATAGAAGAGTGCTAATATGGTCTCCACCGTGGTCTCTTCCATCACTGGAATTTCACATAGAGAGGCACGAGCAAACTGGTGATACCTCTCTGCATCAGGTGTGTCGGCGGGACGATTCGTGTCCACCTGACAGCCGACGGCTATTATCATAAACATCACAGCCAGCCGGCGAGGACACAAGTCTTGTATTGGGCTCTCATAGCAGTGATGTAGGAGAGTAGGGAAGAAGGTTATGCTAGGGTGAGGGTTATATCTATAAAAGGGTTAGTGGGGCGGCTCTAGTAGTCGCGTCCACGGAGAAAACGCACTGCCAGAGAGCATTTTGGCTCGCCTGATCCCAGAGGTATTGAGCTTCTGCCCGAGATGGAAGCATGCCTCGTAAGTATTGCCGCAGAGGCAAATTTTGTTCGGGCGACACCTTGTCTGACATCGGGAAACTGTGACTTAGCCTCAGAACCTCACTAGCAAGGTGATCCGAGTTCTCAAGCTTGGGGTTAACATCCTGCACAGCTGCCGCGAAAGTTTCCTCGCTTGAGCCACGGACGGACTGTGGAGAACTTTTCTGAGTTGACGAGGACCCGCTCGCTTGTTGACTATTGTCGTAGCTTGGCTGCGAAGTGTTATACAAGCCCATAGTGCTCTTGACACCCAACAACTGCGGAGCCATGAGAGGATGTGATTCTTCTGAAACTTGCGATTGCACAGACTCCAGCGCTTCTTCTAGACAACGTATCCGCTCGCTCATATCACGTATTTTTGCATGCAGTTGCTCCGTATTGGCGAGTATAAAACGTGTTCCCTTTCCCGATACCAGAACGCCTTTGCACAGGTTAGCAATATGCATGCAAAAAACCCGAGGACACATACCATCTGGACATATTTCTGAGCACCCCCGCTTCTGCAGCGTACGTTAGTAAGACTGAACAGCCCCAACCTTCGCGCCACCAAGATACCGCGAGGTTAGTCGATAGGAAGGAACGTACCTTGCATGAGGCGCAAGGAAAGCTTCTATCGCACTAAACCCGCACATAGTGAAGCCAGACTCGGGAAAGCGCATGACAAGAAAGGCGAACCTTCAACTTGAGTCTAAAACGGTCGTCAATTGAGTAGGCTAGGACATTCGGGGAAAAGGCACACCTTCTACATTCGCAACAAGACAATGGAGCCTGGGATGGCGCTTAGCGGTGGAGATAAGGAGAATAAAGTGAAATTTACCTTCTTTCCTCCAGGCTTCTTCGTTATGATACCGTCTGTGATGAAGATGTGGTCGACTGGGGCGGGAGGGGTGTTGAAGGTGTTATGGTTATGGTTATCATTGCTATCCCTGGATTTAGTGGATGATTTGCGAGCACGTTTTGTGGGGCGAGGGTCATGTTGGGCGTCATCGTAAGAGGACTCCGCCACAGGAGGTGTCATTGAAGCGCTGGTGCGTTCAATTCGGAGGGAGGCTGAAGGTGGTAGGTGAATAGCCAGTGGGAGCAAACACGATTAAGAATACAAGGCACATATACATACCTCGCGACTGACCCGTTAGCGAATGGGAAAGGCTACTTAATTAGCATCATTCAGAGTGTGACCGAGAAGTTCCGTGGCTCTGGCTCACCCGTCCCAGTCAGACTCTGACATAACAGCTTGTCCTTATAAGTTTCACATTTTGTTCCCATCACCTCAACTTGACACTGATGGTACCGCTCTGCCAGTCTTCTTGCACTCTGTCCTGCCTATCACCGGTCATCACTCCATTCGCATCTGTACGCACAGCACCAACGTGTTTCCATGTTCACCGGAGTTTTGAATGACTTGATGAGAAGCAAACCAACTCGGTCCGATCCGCCACGTGGTCATCCATCTCCTTCCTCTTTGGGATATTACCCTTCCATCTTTGGCCTTCCTGGATGCTGCAGCTGTCGGGATAAAGCTATGACTCATTGAGCTCTGAGAATCCGTCCCACGCGACGACATTGTGAGAGCATAACTTCGCCATAGCAGCCGGAGGTACAAACTGACAGTCTACTGACACTGACAGATAAAAATATGGCCGCGGGATTGTAATGCCTGTGTATACTCCACACACCTTCCCATCTAAAGGAAACATCCCCGATGCACTAAACGATTGTCGCAAGCGACCTGACCGGGGACAGACAACAGGTGACACCCGTATCATTGACCCCTCTTCGGTACCACTAACCCCCCCGCATTAAATCCCATTTTTTTGCGCTCTCGGCGCCCCAGCCGACGACATGAACGTAATGCTCCTGTTCGGGCAGCAACAGAAGCAATCAATGAATGCGTTCTCCGAAATCCTAGGCAAAAGAGCGGCCCAATTCCCGAAACGCCCGGAGATTGCGCCCCCGCCTAGGAGGGCCCGCGCTCAATGGTTTTCGGTCCCTCTGGACACTGCAAGGGTCGTACACTGTCGCATATGGCCCTGGAGACATAGCACACCAAAGGCTCTCACACAATCTGGATTCTGGACTAACTACTTTTGTACTCAACAACGTCAGCGTTACGATCATAAATGGAAGCCTCCGGTTCTCACGGACATATACACTTTTACCCTTCACAGTGACGTTGTTGGCAACCGCTGACGTCCACTCACCAAAACTCCTACTTTGACCATGTCTTGCCTCCGAAAGCACCAAGGTCTCCAAACTGAGCAGTGGCATGTACTCAATGTCTCATGAAGCCTTCAAGCGCCACGAATGACATTGTGGATCTACTGATTGCGTTTGGAATCGGATACCTGCTTCATTACCGATCCATGCCACTGATTGATGTCGTTACGACATAAAATGGAAGTGTCAATATTAACGATCCTGGGCGGGTTTGTTTCTCATTATGGAGGAAGGGTCCATCTTATTGTCCCGCCCCTTTTCAGCCGCCAAGTACACCGCAGTGGATATCGCGATGATTTTTTGCAATAGGTCGCGGTGATCTCATGTACAAGGCCATGAGGCGAACACTTAACTCTAAATCCATCCATATGGCGTATATATCCCCGGAATCTCAACGCACGGCTTGGGCCCCTCACGACGTCATGATCCGCCACGGCTCTCGTCCCGACACTAAACTACATATGTACATTGCTGCACAGCAGCGGCGTCTTGCATACACACACACGCTAGCCCAGGCCCCGGCCAGCGACCTAGTTAAGTACTCTCCGCAAATCCTCACAGCTACCACCACATGATCTCCATTCTAAGCTTGATTCCCGATCTGCCAAACTGCATATAGGCACGTCAAAATTGATATACTTACACCCACATATGTACGAACGCCAATTGACCGCTATCAGTTTGCGTGTGTTCCCAGCTCACTTGTGCTCCCAGGAACCATCGCAGGAAATACAATTATCCCAATTCCATTTCGTCTTGCCAGGTCTTGCCCTGTCACTATCCGTCTGCGATCCCGCCAGACTACGACCCATAAAGCGAGCCTGAGTTTGAAAGTGTGGAGCGGCACAACGGTCACTACTTAACCAGTTCCTCCTGGGACCTGCGGAGCCAACATGTGGCACACGTCAGACACAAATGCTTCATCCCAGACCCGAGATGCACTAAAACGCTCACTTGCGCTTGACAGGCTCGCAGCTCCGCAGTCCAGTAATTTAGACTTCACGTCCTCACTTACTCACAACTCTCGATGACGTGGACGTGCAATTCTCGATATCACTTTAAGCGATTATAAATAATGGAACCATGGTATTATGACGACAGGATCGTGAGTATCGAAGCCCTTCATAACATCTCCCCAGTGCACCATCAAATTAAATTGACGATTCCAGAAGGCCAAAGCGCACAAGTTTACTCGATTCCGCCTGAGGTACAATCGGTTCCCTTCCTATTTCTTCTCCACCTTCTTTGCACCGTTCGAGGAATAGGGCTAGCAAGGAGTTGGAAAGCAGAATGGGAGTGCTTCTCCCTTCATTCGAGTTGGAGAATTTACGCCAGCTACACAGAACAACCCACCTCGATCACGGCCTACGTCAGCGACAAGTATCGCCGCAGTCCACCCGCACCCGCATTCCTCCACATCCTCTCCTACCACCATCACCAACGTATTCTTAACGGTGGCAGTTCCGACCACAGATCTCGACATCACCGTTCCGAGTGCCAACGTGCAAGAAAGAACATATCTACAACAGGCATTGCCCCTATCTCTAGCGCTTGCGCCCTTCGCCTGTTTTCAACATCGCACTTAAATAATATAAGTAAGCAACTGCAGACGCCAACGCATACAATCATCACCAGCTGTTATATAGGCCATGACGAGCACTTTCTCAACATTATCCCCACGCTATCATGATTGGAATTCGGCATAGCATTATAAAACTCTAGAGGCCTTCTTTGTGTCTATAGTTAGCTTAGGACTGACAGCCGTGAATCAATCAAGTGCTTTTACCTTACTCACATACTATATGCTCCCCCCAAACCGTAATGAATTCGGCATCACTGTTTATGGCCAACTGCTCCTTGATTTTAAGAGCATGCTCATCCTCGGTGAATGGTTTATAATGGGTTCGTGCCTGATCCAAAAAGGCCTTCCTATATGCGTTATAAAAAGAAGATAGTTTTGCCATTGCAGGAGCATGCAGTTTTTAATTTCTCCCGAAGCCACCTGTTTACGCTGGGTCGATACCGTATATTCACAGCCTCCTACGCCAGGGACTTACCACATCGCTGATCGCCGTGCATATGCGCAGGAGGAATGGGCAGCGAAGTGTAGCTTGAAGTCATCTGAGACAGAGAGCCGCACCACGGTGATAGTATACAACCCTACGAGCTCAGGTTTATATATATGATACTTCAGATGTATCCCCGGCTATTACTTGGACTTCACGCCCTCACATACTCACATCTGGATTCCGTCAAAGTTCAACTCTGAAAATCACACACGAACGGTTAATCACAACCACCCCCCGTCCAGGTTCTCTCTCATCCCTATCTACAACTTCGCTTCCAACTTTTTCTTCTCCACCTTGTCCGCGCTCTCCATCATACGTTTCACCTCCGTCGCAGCCTCCGCTAAATAATGCCCCAACTCCGCCGTATGCCTCTTCAAACTCGTGATCGTCCAGCGAATATAATTATCTCCGATCGAATACGACAACCCATAACCATCCGGGACGACTACAGTAAGAAGAAGAGTAAGCCGTGAGATATGACTAATGGAATCGCAATTTAACCCACCTTCGCCGTATCCCCATCCGTCGAGGTAGGGACTGCTTAACTGACTAGTCGATAACTCCCAATGATTACTCTTTGCAAAAGACTCGTCGTTGTAGATCTCTGGTACCGGCTCGCCTTCCTTTAGACACCTCTTTAGTCCAAACAAGTGTCGATCGACACCCTGCGCATCGGCGGCCCATGATGAATATTGCATATGGCGCGTGACAGCCTTGCGGAAGAGGTCCCTGAGATAAAGAGGGTCCTATACCAGATGAACTCGAACGTTAGTTGATCGTGATTTCGTGATAACTAGACAGTATCACCTTGGGCACGCTACTTGACATCGCCTCTGCCCACTCTTTGCTTTCATTACTCGCACTTCTGATCACTTCGGTCCTCCCGAGTTGGTATTTCCTCGTTTGGGCACTTTCGTACGTTATGCCTGGCCTGCCGAACATCTTCTGGAACGCTAGCTGTTTCACTAGCTGTGTCCACGCGTCAGGGGAGAGCTTGAATTGTTTGATAAACTCTTTGCCATAGCCCTCGTAATGCACGACCTTTCAGCGATAAGTGGTGTCAAGTCATTCTCACTGATAAACAGGAGTCTGGGAGCAACGTACTTGCATATCGTGTTGAGCAAGCAACTCATCATACCGTTGCTCCGCACCTTTGACGAGTTCTTCGACTTTCCCGTTCACCTCAAATACTAACTCTTCGGGCCGCGCCAAGTCTTTTCCCGTCTCCGCGTTCCGTTCAGGGCCACGATCAGCCCTACCAAGGGCAATAGTGGCCAGGATATACTCGTTCATTCGCAGCGTAGGTGTCCCATCCATACACGAATGTTCACCGAGGAACCCAGAGCGACCGTTATCATACACCACAACTAGATAACCTATAATTAGCACAAGACGGGAGGCACCGGAAAAACGGAACGCACGCTGGTGTTTGTCAAACCACCGGTTCCCTGCATTCCCAGCCCACGTGTTCCAACTGATATCCTCACGCGTGACAGGCTTGGTCTCATCAAGCACGACGATAATCATGGCTGATTCGATCTGCCTGAGCAGTGTCGCGTTGTGCGAGGGAGAGGCTGCGATCAGGGCGGCGCGGGCATCCGTCCACAAGTCACGGTTGTCCGATGTGAGCGCTCCGATCGGCAAGCCCGCAGGCGAATCAGCCGCGCGTACAATTATCCGTTCGAATTGCCTGTATGAATTTCCAAAAGGAAAGAGGAAGAAAAGAAAGGACGCAAGTCAATCAACGAGTCAGACTAGGGTAGGAGACGGAGGTGTACACTTCTAGTTCGGCGGCGGAGAGATCGCGACCGGACGCATCCGCCAAGGGGACGACGTAGAATTTGTTTCTCCGTATGGCAATGATGTGGTTGTTAACTTTAGGGTCGAATTTGAAGGCCGTGTCGGAGGGTTTTTGTGGGTAACGCGAAGCATGGAACAACCACTTGTACGACTCCATGCACATCGGTGTTCCGCGTGCCTTTTCGGGCTCTAGCTGCCCGCTACACGTTTCCAATCATCAGTCGACGCACCGCACGTCACGACACAAGCACGCACCTCTCTACCATTTCTCTAAACGGTAACATTGCTTTCACAAGACTCGCCGCTCGCTGTGCAGGCTCCTTGCGGAGTTTGTCGTCCACATGAACGTAGAAATAGCTGACGAACACGACGACGGGATCTCTATATCCCATATACGCCGCGTCATTCCACCACTCGCTGAGCCAGTTCTTCATGCCGTCTATTGACCTTCGCTCCTCTAGGCGCCGCTGGAGCTCAGCAGCCTGAGGAGATGCTATGAAGTCCTTCACAGCCGATTCTGTACGGGCATAAGCGGAAGCCGTTACTAGTGGTCGGACCGTTTCGAGATACTTTGCAGCGGTGGATTGAAGAGAGGGAATAGGTAACTTGGGCAGAGATGCTTGGTAGCGGAGCATGGGAGGCGCTGAAGAGTCGACAGCATATCCTGGCGGAAGAGTTGTTGTCGTCGATGAACTTGCGCGGCGAGGCATTATTGCAGTGGAATGTAATGTACGTTTCTGTACGGAGTTGAATATCAGTTCTTTGCTGGATACCGAAGGGAACGTACAATCCGACTTGAGCCGACGATATGTCTAAGCATTAGAAAATGCGGCTGCGGGAAGGACCAGAAGGCTCCTCCGGGTGCGTCTATATAGATGAGGATTGGACTGAGGTCCGCTGGGCAAATGTGCTGGCCGGCAAAGAGTTTGCCGGAATCATGTGGTCACACAGCTGTCACATGCATCCGGCGCCTTTTCTTTACTCCTGGCGCTAGGCGACGCCTACCTAGCAAAGAGCGCGCGTACCTAGTGACGGCCGTAGAGAGTGAGGCCTTGAAGTAGGAGGCACGGACGGTGCGATATGCAAGATGATTGGTAAAAAAACGCAAAGCGACATAGAGTATGTTTTCGTTGAAAAGAGACGTGCCCACCGCGACGTTTGACTGTCATACCCAATTGAACATGAAACCGAACAGCTTCAAACAAAGATCATATTCCCTGAGCAGTTATGTATGATACTACTTGGATAGCACTAGTATATCATACAGGGTCGCGTACGCCTATTGAGGCGGTCTACAAGCCTTGTGGCGAAACCTTGGCAGTTGTTCGTGAAAATATTATAATCGTGAGCGGCCATTTCATCGACCACCGCTTGAGCTTGATGGAGGGGTTACTAGAGCCTGTCATTATTATGAGTGCAAACACACCTGCGCTATGAATCTCCGCATCAGAGAAAGCCGTCAAACCCCTTGGTTCCATGAATGTCCAAGTTCTATCCAGGGGCACGGAGCCAACATTCAACCTAATATGTGACCCATGGAGACTACCACTGCAGGCGTTAGGAATATTGTTGTCTATTGGGATTATCTCGTAATAATGGCTCCCAACCAGGACTGCCCAGTGGGTGAGCCATGGAAGGAAACTTCCACCACTATCTTCAAGTGGACGAGTAATAATATGGACTTGGCGTTCTTCTCTTAACGACCTAGTACTTAGTGGATTGCTGGGTTAACCGATCGTCGATAAACTCATTAAACTGTATAATACCGGGGAACCTACCAATCATTCCTAGTCCCGGAAGTGCCAGTGACATGTTGTGGATGTGGGACTGGAGGAGGATGAGGCTTTTAAAAATAGACGTTAAGCATGAGTTGTGTATCGTAGTTTCAGAGAGCGCTACTGGCATCGCTACGTGATTGAAGAAGTTGCGCCCGTTCAGCTCGAGGTTCAAATAATGGTGCTGGACTGCGTTGTTCAATATCAGGGAATGTTCGGGAGGCTCCAAAAGGCGCGGCATAAGTTAACATGCTAGCAGCCAGGACGAGGATAATGGAGATGGGGACTGAAAGACGCATTGCGTTGGAGTTAGTTTGTGTGGGGATACGGGACCAGCCCTGTCTATTGTGGGTACAATGTCAGAGTGGAGGACGCATAGGAGTAGTCGGGGCTTCTTACATGAGGATAGATGTTAGGATGCACAGCACAGTGGGATGGTGAGGAACCACGTCCACTTTTATAGCGCGGGTTGGTAAGATGACTCCGCAGACGATCCGATGGAAGTAATCATTGGATCAAGGTCCAACGACGTCGCCGCCGCCAGGCCAACAGGGGTAAAAATGCTGCTAGCTTGACCACAATATCGACCCTGTGCCCCGACTCGGAGCCACTCCGAATCCCCAACATGAAAACTCTCCAAGCCGCCGCAAGCCGCGAAAATACTGTCACCAACGACAACCTTGTGACGGTCCGTATCGGACAAAATGCGGCCCAAGGCTAGCTCAGGCAGGCATATAGTCGGGTGAACAGGTATTTGTGAAGGTGTTAGTCATGGCCAATGTTTCTCCTGGGCGAGCAAAAGATTGTACTGGTGCCATGATGAGGACGCGAATGGGCGAGTGGCCATGCACTACATCGATTGGGTCAGCGAGAGGCGCTTCGCAGACGCTGGGAAGGCCACATACCTGAGTCGATAACGGATTTGGGCCGGGGCATGTTAAGAGGCCCACCTTGACCCCATTTTCCTCCCCGGCTCACTCCCTAGCCCTTGAACGGATGCTGCGGGTGTGAGTGCGAGTGCGTGGGGCCGTGGGCGTGAGGTAGGGACCAGTGTGGGTCTGCAAGCGCATCACAACTTCCGAATTTGGAAAGTCACGCGAATACCGACACGAATTCGAACAGATCCTCTTACTTAACTGCTCGAATTCAAATTTGCTCAGACCATGTACATAAGTGTAAGCACTCCCACAATGACTCTGAGCCCCCGCCCTATTCAAGTGCGCCTTTCACCGTCGAGCTTGAATCTCCACCGTGTCACAGCCCGTCACAAACTTCCAAACGTGGAAGGCGCGCCCACGAGTTTTCTGATGCATGCATGAAAAGTAGATGAATGATCATGCGTAAGTCATTTGGTAGTCTCGACACAAGACAAATCCGGCAAGCGGATTACCTCTCCCACGGGAGAGGGTCTTGTATCAAAGTAGGGGTTTTGATAGGGCAATGTAAAACGAAAATGTAGTCTTTGATTGATCTCTATGCAACGACGAATGCCGACTCTGCCGGTCTCAGAGTGACATGACATAATCCACAAAATGATGAGATCGTCCAAACAAAACACGGCCCGGGCGCGTAGATCACTCGCGCAAAAGTATACAGACGCGTCGCGTCATGAATTGCCCCTCTACACCTACAAAGAAACCCCTAAATGAAACTACCAATATTTATAATACCACCCAGCGGACCCCCTTCGCCACTCCCCGTCGCCGAAAAACACCTTCAACCCCCACATTCCATGTGACTTCCGACGAAAAATGGCCGCGGATAGGCAAAAAGGTGCCGCTACACGAAATTATCAGTGTTGCCAGACAAATCTTTGGTTACGAGCCTCACCCATGGCAACTCCAAATGTTTGTCAAGTGTGCTGAAGGATGCGATACCTTTTGCATAGCTGGAACTGGTTTTGGCAAGTCCCTGGTCTTCGCTCTTCTCGCAATAGCTGCGGAGCTTGCTGGATTTAAGGGAACTGTGATGGTGGTCTGTCCATTAAAGGCTTTGGAGGTAGATCAGGTCAGTCACGGTACACCCTCTTTGCGATCAAGTATCACTTACCTCAAACTCTTCAGGTCAGACGGTTTGACATGGCCAATGGAGTAAAAACGAGCTTGGGAAAGGATGTCCATATATCTGCTGTGGCCATCAATGAAGACAATAAGGATAGCTCTTTGTTTCAGAAACTGGAGGACGGTGCTTACCGTATTTGCTATTCGTCACCCGAAATATTGCTCCGCAATAATGAGTTCAAAAAGTTGTTCCGAAAGGAGAAATTCCGGCGTCAAATCAGCGTGTTTGCTGTTGACGAGGCCCATGTAATCAAAAGCTGGAAGGACTCATTTCGTCGAGACTACAATGAGCTTCATGCCCTGCGAGTGATCTGCGGGTATGAAGTTCCGTGCATGGCTTTGACTGCAACCAGTCCCACCGACACCTTCGAGGTGATCTACGACGCACTTGGCATGGGCATGAGTCGGAATTTCTGGGGCATCGACATGGGTACAAACCGGCCGAATCTGCGCTTGTGGGTTCGTCCAATTGAGTATTCGGATCTTGCAGACTTGTTCGTATTCATACCGGAGAACCCCTCCTCTGCCCTTGACTTTGACAAGACTATTTTCTACTTCAAATCGCGAGCATTGGCTCGAAAGGCATGTCGCCTATGTTGTCGTTTGATCCCTACAGAATTTCACTCTGTGATGGCACCATACACGAGGACAAACTCACCGGAATACAAACAGACCATTCAGGACGCGTTCCATGAAGGAACGGTCAGAATGTTGTTCGCCACAACTGCGCTGGGACTTGGACTGGACATTCCAGACATAAAAACGGTCGTGATATATGGCTTGTGTGACCTGGAGGAGATGTTTCAACAGGGAGGACGTGCTGGTCGGGATGGAAAAACAGAGGGCTCTGTCATATGGCTTATTGAGCCGTGGGCATTCAAAAATCGGCGTCGTGATGAGGAAAACAGTAGTCGTGAGGAAAGAGTCAGCAAAAAACAGGCCGCAGATGAAGAAAAGCGACTCAGAATGGATCCCAATACACGAGCATTTATTGACTGCTCCGAGTCCCAGTCCAATCACAATCAGTGTATGCGCGCATTCCTTTGTGATTACTTCCGGCCAAAGCCAAATCGTCCGGGCTTTCCATGGTACACAAGGCCAGAAAGTGGAGACGAGGAGGAGGATGCCTTGCCAGGGACTTCCATTGAGTGGGAAGTGGCAAAGCAAGTTGTGACGTCGGGCGCTGACTGTGGCTGCAACGCCCGTTCTTGTCGCATCAACCCTGAAGTCGGGCTTCTCACCAAGCAAGACCGGGCACGAATCCGACACGCCATGGAAACTCTCCAGCCCCCTGCTACTGCCTCTTCTTCTCTGTTTCCTAATGCTACTCGTTTGCGTTGCTCGAAGCCCGAGCGCGATGGATTGAAGGAACAGCTCGAGGAATGGCGTGACCGTGAATGGGCTTCGATTGGTGAAAGATACCCCTATTATTCCCGCGATTGGGTTTTGAGTGATGAAGACCTCAAGCGCATTGTTGACAAGGCCCACATCATTCTAAGTGCCCCGTCAATCACCCGGGCCTTTCTCAGTGACATATCACGATGGATTCCGACAAGTCCGTGTCTGGACTCCCTGTATGTGCTGCTGGAGGATTTTCGTGCTGCTCGACAGGAGCGAGACGCTGTAGAAGCCTCGGAACGCCCTCGTAAACGCATTAATCGGGATGTGGTGCAGGATTCACTAATCGATCCGTTCATTCAAGGTGTTGAAAGTCAGCCATTCAACGTCAACCCTCCTCCACTGAGTTTCGAAGCGGGCATGGAGTTCAGTTGGCATATATCCATGGAGTAGATTTGGTACGTTGTATTCTAATTATCGGCACTACTGTCGTTAATATCTACGTTTGAAAACGGACATTCAGTGAAATCAGAATCCAATGCAATATCAACAGCCAACCGACTGTTCGGATCGCTGAACACCAAGTCATCATCCACCTCCTCGTTACCTGTGTCCCCTCCAAGTTCGTCTTCAA
>WION01000738.1:0-22092 GCA_015039365.1 Amanita rubescens
CTAAACACCGTGTTTCTATTTATGCTCACTCTCTCGAAAGTGCCTTTCTAGATCTCGCAAACTGGCAGTTCAAGGCTCGTCGTACATGACTTCGGCCAAGGAACCGAAAGACTTTTTATACAGTAGGCGTAGTGGCGCTCTACAAGACTCAAATCCCATTCCTTGCGGCTGCCATGCCTGGACATCACATATCGTGAGAATGATTGAGCAAAGATCGGCTAATAGTTTCCTGAACTTCAAGCGAATAACGCTTGGTTTTTTCTCACCCATGGGTTTTCTGATACGATCAGCGGAATTACATCTCGTGCGCTAAGTAACGATTCGAGCGCGAAGCGCTCTTTCGTACGATTTGAATGCCTCGTCCGTTTTTGGGGATCGGTCCGCATTCTCGCCACTGATTTCGTTTTAAGTTATCGCCTTACTTATTTTCCCCTTTTCGAATTCTCTTCTGTACCACAACCCTGAAAGAACCACTCAAATCAGCGCTCAATCACAAATCTAACATACTCAATGTGCAATTGGAGCCGTTCTGTCACAGGATTTATTCTCTCAGAATCCACTTCCGGGCCCGATCATACTTAGAAGTAGCATGCTGTAAACCTTGTGGTAATTTGATGATCCATTCGACATTCTCACCAGGTTCCGTCGTGCGTACGGCTGACTTATTGTTCTAGGATTTGATCTTCCCACAAGAATCCTAATATTTGATCCTTTTAGTAGGCGCAAATATTTTATACTGGAAAGAAGGACTGACTGAGATAGTAATTAGTTGTCGGGTGCCAGTATACATATGTCAGCATGTCAGCGCCCTATGGCAGAATCGTGCATTCTGGAGCTCGCGATGGAAGTATTCGTGATCCATCAAAAGTTGTTGGCTGTCACTTGCGTAACATCAGGAATTCTTCATGGAAAGATGTGCTCAGGGATTCAACACTCGGCAATGGAACGCATCCGAGTCTGCACAGCACATGGGTTGCTGAAAATGTAGGAGACATGTGTATCTAAATGAAACGGCCGAAACTACCAGTGCAGGATGCAGGGCTATGATACAAACGTAAAAAGTAGAAGTGATATGTAAGAGTATGGAAAAAAAAAAGAAAGAAAGAAAGAAAAATCAGCTATTGGATGCTACGCTGACTGTCACCTTCGCTATGATGGGTTTGAGGTGGTCGTCTGTTATATGAGCGGGCGTCTTGTCATTCCGAGGTAGACGGTAGCCCAATGACTACACAATGGAGCAACATTAATTCGTTTATTAGTCGACAACTAAGAGGACGACCTACAATGACGTCGCCGTTTTCAGCACCGTTTCGCCAGCGACTTTGATACCATTGACGAACGTTCCGAACGGAGAGTCTAGATCGCGGAGCATGACCTGCAGCGTCGGACTAAATTTTGCATCGATAGGCGGAGCCGGAAAGAAAATGACCAACCTGATGGTCTTTGACCCATATTTCAGCGTGGTTTGCACTCAACGCAAGAGGTGTAATAGGTTCCACTCCTTTGTTTGTTGGCATTATTGGGGGGAAAAACCCATTCGAGGTCGTAGCAGTTCTTTCGGGATCTACAACTGTCTCTCTGTTGGCCGACCCTAAAAGCACGCGGGATGTTGAAGGCAAAGGTATCCATTTCGGCTCAAATTGAAAGCTCTCTGGAAGGCATTGAAGATTGATTATAACGGAGGACATTGTGGTTTGTCAAGTGGCGTTACCAAACTCTTGACGCTCGAATAACGAGGATAATGGGTGATAGACGTCTTGTCGTAGTCCATAGCACCCGCGTTATAACAGAAAAAATGCATGCAGAAAAGGGACCCTAGAATAAGCGATGACAGTGCATGTTCATTAGAACGAACTATGCATAACGCAGGGCGTCCACCCAATTTAGTATAATATGATAGGTACAAGTACCCTGATCGCTGGGCGGTAGCAATAAAAAAAAACAGAATTTGCCCATCACACCTGTTGTAGTCGCCGCTAATTTCTCCAACGGTAAAGAAGGGAACCATCGATCATGATCCCAAATCCGGCTTTAACATACGGGGAGAACAGCGTGACAAGTTCATTTCCGGAGAGGTAAGCGGTTGTTTCCGGTCCATAAGTACGAGACATGCGCTGGCACAACCTACAATGTTAGCTGATATCGATAAGATTCTGTGAGCGCAGCTGTTGGAGGCGGGCGCTTCGGCGGCGGGATGATGAGTCGGATGTAGTACCTGCCAGCACGTGATCACGTGACATCCAATTTTCTTCTGCAAACCAGCGCCAACGGCGAACTCACTGTTCGACTCGAACAAAAAAGCCAGCCTCCTTGCTCTATAATGTCTTGGACGCTATGTAGGAACGTTTCGATCCGTCGGCTTTCAACAACTCCAAAAGTCTCGTCCTGGTCACCTGCAACTTCTGATTCGTACCTGGTGGAACATCTGAACGGGCTATTCCCACCTCTCAAATTCCCTCCTGAACTTGCCCAACGCATATTAACACATGGGAGCCATCCATCCGCTATTAATGGTCAAGGTCATAATGCCAGATTTGAATTTATTGGTTAGTGGAATAAAGCAAGCAAATGTCATATGCCACGTTTCGACTAATGTGATCGTGTGTAGGACGGAGAGTCATTGAATCGTACCTACTACTCTTCTTGAACTCCAGCTCAGCCCTTAAAGCCACGCATGATCTCGATGCAATCCTAAACCGAACAATTAATACGTATATTTTGGGAGAACACGTTGGTTCTTCGTGGGGCCTTGGCCGTGCTCTTCGTTGGACACCTGCTGTCCCTGCATCCCAAGTGTCGTTGACTACCCACGACAGCCGAAAGCTTCTCCGTGGTGTTGGGTTCTACAAAGTGCAGGGAGACACAGTTGCGGCGGTGATTGGCGGAATATATCATCAATTTGTGAGTCTCCGATGTACCATCGTGCGCGGCAGGATTGTTGAACGCTTAAATAGGGAGCTACGGTTGCGCAGCGTGTTTTTCATACGCGGATACTTCCAAAACTGTCACTTCAACGAAGTTCCGAAGGCCTTCCCGATGTATTCCGTGCGGATGCATTGGCAATATGTCAACGCATGGGGGGGCCTGACGCGCAACTGTTACCCGAGACCACAGTAGAACCAGTTATCAGTTAGATTACGATGGTAAGCACTTGAGATGAAATTAGCGTATGTTCGCTTCATAATTAAAATCTAGATCAATATACCACCGTGCTTGTATATATAACGGTTATTTTCACGACGAGATGTAATGGACTTTGGGCGGTCATTAATCGATAATCATTGAGGGGGACCTCGTCCGAAATTGGATATTCTTCAAATAATAGCAAACATCTCTCCTCTGAGCGTCGGTTCTAAACGAAGCATCGCACTTGTGGGGACGGTGGGTGACCAGTCTTGCAGAATACATGTAGATTTACATGTATTCAAGTGGATGACCCAGTTACAGTAAAATCAATGGCATCTGCGATACCAAGCTCTGCACCTGCGCAACGTGAATGCGTGTTCTAAACGCCAATTCCTATAGGGGAGTTAACCTCCTCTTTAATTAGGACCCGTGCCGCGTAGCTTGAACTTCCAGGAATGGTCTGCTCCGCGTCGTTGTTCATACTGTGGTGATCTATAACATGGAATTGCCTCATGTGCTCCTGTTTCCCAAACGTTTGAATCATATATTTGAATAACAAACCTGCACTGGTGCCCTTATTTCGTCTCAAACAGCACCATCCCCGCCGCTCCCAGCCTTATTTGTGCGCAATAATCGGCAACCAACCTTATAATCGAGCTCTCCATATAACTTTTACGATACCTAGTGATATCCATGTTCTCGTCATTTCCATAGGCAATAAAGCTAGGTTGATCTGTCATCGTAGCCATTGGTCTAACACATGAACAATTTGCAAAACCTCGCTGGAACGGTGGTCACTTTGAACGTTGGTCTAAAAATTTACCCCACTGAACCCCAAACTACTATTTGCTGATCATATGATATCTACGTTAATCAGAAGCGTCAGGGATGATCGATCTGATCGTTGAGCCGCCGACTGTGCTGTGCCAAGAAAAATGACCATCTTGTGTCACGCTTTCCTCTTCCGTTTACCCAACCAGGAATCAACTACGCTTTCTCGCCAATATCTTACAACATTTGTGGGCCCAATTTAATCATGAGCTCGAACAAGCAATGCTAACGGCCTACGCAGGATCCGGCGGCGATGGGGCCCGAGTTGACAACCACGAACAAGAATGAGGTTTTGGCAAACATGTCGCACGAGATAATTAGGTGCGTCTTATAGTGTGGTGGGGTGGTTACTGATGACGCTCAGCATTTCTTGATAGGACGCTCATTGAGAACGATATTGTAATTACTGGAATGACCGAGTTGACGCACATTTTGGCTTTTGATCATCGGCAGTGGCATTTTGGATATTTTGGACTCGCGTGGGTGGTTCCTTGCATCCCTTTATGGATACTTAATCACTTTAAACGACAGTTTAGGTGTGATGATGAACCCCTTGCGGTAGACTACGATCCGGTGCCCCAGGATGACAATGGTTGTGTACGCCTCTTGGCATCAAAGCAGCTCGGACCTCGGGCCACGAACGCGTCGAGTGCGACATTCTGGATCAGTTAATGAAAGGTCAGCGTTCGTGATCACTGCACTCATGATGACGCATAAATGTCGCACTGAGCATCCGTTGCCCTTTCCGATTGCTAGAGCGTGAAGCTCGGGTTTGGTACAATGATGCAGGCATTGGAGTTGCGAACCTTATTTCTGATGGCTCTACAATACGAGTAAGTCCGTTCAGTTCCCGATTGTATGTATGGAGCATGGCAGTTTAGGTGGCAATATCCGAGAAGAGCCGATTGATCACACCCAAATCAATCATCTCTGAGCGACATGTTGTCCATAATGACCCCCTCTTCCAATTGCAATAAGCATCCATTTCGACGACCTACTCCGTGATAAGACTGTACTGACATTTAGCAAAGCGGATTAGAGAGCTCAGGCTCAGGCTGGGTCGTCCACGATGTTGGCAGTTTTTCTGATAAAGAGTCATTGCCAAGTATTATGGTACATTGATCGTAACTTTGGGGAGCCAGAACATCCGAGATGCATCTATTGTCCAATCGTTCACAGTTTAACTGTAAGTCGTGCTTTGATCTTCGAGCTTCACTCTTGCGGGTGTTCAGGCGCTCACCAGTGCCCATCTTTCTTTTCCCAGGACCTGCCAGCCTCAGCTCTTATTTCCACAGTCAAGTCCAATACTATGGCAACCGGGAAACCATGACATGTACACCATCTCGGCGCCCTGGATTGGGATGATATAGAACACAGCAGTCAAATGTCACACGTCAAGCAAATGAAATATTATTGATGGCCCCGCACCGCCCGCTGAGTTCATTCTCTAGAATAGCAGCCGCTTGCTGATAGCACTTCGTGAGTGGCATATAATCTGGCGTTCTAAGCCTGTACTAGTCCCGAAGGCAACTTCAATGAGGTTCTTTCATTGCACGAAGTGACTCAGTCTCATCTAGCTTGTTCTTGTTTCCTTGACTGGAAGTTGACCTGGGACTTATTTTTATCCTTAGATCGCCCCCAGTCACCGCCTGGAAGCTTAAGGTTGATCGTGGACAATAGGGACGATTGCACTATACTCAAATTGGACGCATGAAACAGCGAAGACTGGCTAGGGCGTTTCATACCTCCATATGACCAGATTACATACGACGATTCACTGACATATAAAACCGGCTGGCTGGGAAGACATTGCCCTTCCTCAAGTGCTGGTCACTTGAGAAACTACTATCCCATCCGATTACTATTCCTTTCCAAGCTTCATCATCCAACTTTTTAATTGTTCTTAAGTTCAAATCCTCATGGCAAAGTTCAACGCTACCACACTGATCGTACTCGCACTGGTGATAAACTCTGTCGCCGGCCTTCCCATCGAGTGAGTTTTCTGCGTCGTTATCTTATATTCCAATCCTAAGCATTTTAATTAAGAACGCTGAACATCAATGAACGTGACATGGAGTTGGAGCCTCGGGGACGATTCAGTTTCTTAAGCAAAGGCTTCGGATTGGCCAGAAAGTATTTGCCAAAGGCCGCAAATTATTTGCGGAACTCATGGCGCGACGGCGGTAGACAGACGGTGGAGCAGGGCGTTAGAGACACCGCGGTCCAGCTAATTGAGGGTCAGGGTCAACAGCAATATTATTTGAAACGGTATCTATCGCTGTTGATCTGTCCTCTTGTACAAAAACTCAAAAATTACCCTCAGTGACTTGGGATATACGTTCGGAGATGGAGCTCTCGGTAGCCGGTAATTATTCAGTTTTTATTCTGCTTAAGTATATCAACTGATGTATTGTTGTGGCCACAAGAGACTTGGAAGAGCGCAGCTGGAGCGATTTGGATGCGCGAGAATATTTGGACATGGACGAACTGGATTGATTTATGACGAAGTCATCTCTCTCCCCTGTTCACGCACAACACATGCACCTACCGTGTTATCCCGCTCAATAAATATGTTTCGGAGGAACTGTCAAGTCTGTTGACTTATGATTTCGTGCTTAGCTTTCGTCGCTTAAGGCAGGTAGGATTTTGTTAATGAGTTCGGATGGGGACTGTGAAAAGCCACGAGGCATGGTCCGGAACGCATATGTCACGGATCATGTTATCCAGTGAATGGAGAGGAAAGATGTAACATGCAGAATCAAGTTGCCGTTGGGTCGGCTACGGTCCTCTATAACGCGCGGATTACATTGGACAGGCGCATTGTAGCTCGTGGTTCGTAGAGGTTTCGGCCCAACGCTTAAGAAAACGAAAACGTAGCACAAGTTCCCTATTTCATGAGAATGACATTCGTAGGCGTCGCCGCCTACTTCGAGGACGTAAACATTAATTTAAATGCCTACTGCTACACAGGCATTACTTATACGTGACATACGCCCGACTGTTTGCAACGATAGCCGCTGCTATGAGCCTTCCCATACTCTCCCTGTCCCCCTGAGATTTATACAGTTATGATCAGATCCCACCTATCCTCTTTACGGCCACCCCCGCCCGCTGCCCCCGCCCGCTGCCTCGCTACCTGCTCCCATACCACTTCCTCCATTGGTCTCCGCAATGCCCAGCCTGCCCCAACTGGCTACTTCTATTAATAGAGTGAAAAAGTACAGCTCTGCACAGCTTGGAAGGGCACAATCATGTTAGGTCTGTCAACTGTCAAGGGGCGATCGGGTATCAGTAAGGTTTCAAAGATAGGTAGTGAAACGTACGAGGAGACCCCTGGAGACCCTTAGGCTGGTGAGTTCCCTTGAGTTCCGCTTGATCCGCCCTGTCAACGGTGGAAGAAGTCGTTATGTTACGACGACATGCATACATATTGACATGGATGTATTGATCGATGGTCATTGGTAAACTATAGAAGACCGTTCGATCAGAATCACTGTCGTTGTGACGTAGGTCATCGTACCTGAAGTATTCTCCTGATACGAGGGGATACGAGGGGATACGAGGGGACGAATATTCGGGGCCTGGACGATCCAAATTACAAGGCAACGTCTTCACGATGCGGTTTCGCTTGAGCCATTTCGCTATTTAATAATGTTTATCAGCAGAATCATTCAGTCTCGGGACGAAAACGTACTGACAAGGTATCAATAACGACCTCGCCATTTGTTGAATCAGAAGCGGAACTAGGCCTTGAATATTTGATCTTTTCCAGGTTGCCTCACGCTCGAATTAGCTACGTAGAGTTAGGTTGCAGGTCAAGAGATGAAGATGGGGGACGTACATCGAGAATGATTTCGCTTCCCCAAACGGCATAAACGGACCTGCTATCGGTCAACGTGGACTGCTCCCACAATCTGGCTTTTGATGCATGAGACACGACAGGGTCGGGAGAGGAAAAGGGACTTACCATTCCCATCGTCTCATACAACTGTACATAAACTTTCATTCAAGTATCCCTACGATCCAAATCAGAGTTGAGGACCATCATGGACAGGTACCAGGACTCCAGTGGATCCTCGCGTTCCAATGTCTTTGTGGAAGGGCGTTGGGCCTATCCATGAATGAAACGTCTGTGGTCTTGAAAATACAGCGTGAGCGACAAAGGATTGGGTGTTAAAGATAGAGCTACCTTGTGGTCGCTGGCTACCGTAGATGTGTAAAACTGGTTTGTTCTAGCACTAGTAGAGTGAAAGTAAACATTTCAGGTGGGAGTAGAATTATCAATGCTGTTGGAAGAGATAAGCTCATTTTCAAAGATAAAGAATCTGGGCGTTGCACACACATTGCTTTCATGGCGCTAGATTCGGGCTGTGCGATGGTGGCACTCGCAGTAGCGATGTGGTCGTTGTTATGGTTTATTTGGTAAAGAAATTCCCAGCTGGGCGCAGCAGCTGGAGGCACGCTCTGCTCAGGTTCCTCTACGATTTCATCCAGGGCGCCATTTGTTCGCCGACGAGGCGTCCTCGGATCTACCGGGTTCTATCCGGGTACCTCGCAGCGTCTCCCAGCGCATACTAGATTTCTTGATTATCCCCAATCGGTCGAAATCGGGCAGCGAATCTCCGTTAGTATGAATCAAGGGGATCATTGGACGTACATATAAAGTTAATCATCGCCGTGCAACCTTTTTGCCCTCCCTTCAAAGTGCTGGTCACTTGAAAAACTACGCCTCCCGACTACTTTCAATATTGCTCTTTCGAGCTTCGTCACTCAATACTCTGATGGCAAAGTTCAACACTGTCTCGCTCATTGTCATCGTGCAACTGGCACTTGCGATAACCTTCGTCTCCGGCTTTCCTGTCGAGTAAGTTAGTGCATTTATCCCATCCTAAACGCTCTAAGCCAGAGTACCAAGCACCAATGAACGTGGTAGTAGCACTGAGTCCAAGAAACATCATGGGCTTGTCAAGGCTGTTGCCGAGACAGTCATCGTGAATGCTGTCCTGGATGCAGCGCTTCCTGAGGTCCAAGGTGTTAGGGCAGGAGTAGCGGTTGCCAGATTTGCCGCAAAAGAATACAAGAAACACAAAGCAAAAAAGCATTCGCAACAGAGGGACTTTCTTAAGCGTTCGTGGAGTGAATGGAACGGCAACGTCAGACGGTATCATTGTCGATAAAGCCTGTCGTGCATAAGCTCAAATACCTTTAGTGACGTGGAAAATACTCCTGTCCTGGGAGCGCGCAATGAAATGGCCGAACGTGGCGAAAGTGGATCCCCTAATAAACGGTATTTTTCTTCTATCGTGCTTGAAGGAATGCCAACTGATGCATTACCACTGCGTCAAGTGGCTTGGAAGGGCGTAGCTGGATGCATTCGGATATGGATTGAGCAATGGCGAAGTCATGTTTTTTTCCAATATCACATGCTCCGATTGCGTTATCTTGATCAATAGATATGTATCGGGGAACTTTTCGCCGTGTCTCTCTCTCGTTAACTTTCCTGACCCTAAGGTGAGTAAGATGGCTCGAAACCACTGAAGCAAAACGTCGTGAGGTAGCAATATCGAAGGGAAAACCTACAGACCCGGGTTATTAACTTATTATCTTGGGTCGCCATAGTTCAAATGATGACGATTCTCCCTGACGCAACGACCAGCGCAAATGATAGCTCGGGATTCGGCAAAGCCCTATAGGCCAGTGAATGAAATGTTGTACGAGCTCCTTATTTCATGAGGATGACTATAGCATAGATTTGAAAGACGAGACAATCAATGTCCTATACCAAAGCCGACTTGCCAGAGGCAATTCAACAAAAAGTTTAAAGTTTACTGGCGCAGGCGTGTGGCTGTGAAAGCGGTTCCGTGTGCGAGTCCTAGTGACGGTATCACAGTAACGGGATTACGGGGCTTGCTAGCAACGTTACCGATTGGAAGCTTAATGAATGGAGCTAGACTCAGCCAGGACATACAATAGAGTTACTAGGTGAACTCAAGTAGCACGCCGAGAGTCATGAGGGGCAGAACTAGCATAATTTGAAGGTAGTACATTGCCAGTGACACTGCGTGCAATAATGTACTTAGGGAGGCAGTCGCGCAGTTCTGACCCGATGCCGCGGCGCCGGCCGCGCCTGGCAACAGAGCCTCACCCGACCGGTAACCACCCTCGCATCAATCGCCTTGTCGCTAACCCGCTTCTCTTCTCCCGTCTCTGCCTTTCTACTCAAAATTCTGCCCTCTCTGCCATCCTGCCTGCGGTCATTCTCGCCCACCGGAAACACGTTTCGGAAACATGGGGAAGCGACTCCTTGGTCGTTTATCCGAGTTCGGGCAACTCGCGGCGCGCTGCAGAATTTGATCCTATCACTTTTTATACTCGAAGCCGAAACGGCAAAAAAACGGCCACCAGGATCGATATCTCGCGCTATATTTCCCGGGACACATATAAAAGAGGAATATCGCCGTGATATCACATCGCCCTTTTTCAAGTGCTGGTCGCTTGAACAACTACGTCACCCGACTATCCAAAGGATCTCCAAGCTTCACTCATTTAATTTTTCGAATCCTTATGGCAAAGCTCAACCCTTCCGCAATCATTGTCATCGTGCAGCTCGCACTGGTGATGGACCCTGTGGTTGGCCTTCCCGTCGGGTAAGCTGTCTGCGTCGGTATACTACATCCTAATTCTCCCCTAACTCTCAGCACTCTTATTTAGAACGTCAAGTATCAGTGAACGTGATATCATCGAGTTGGAACCTAGGGTTCCACCGGTGCTTAGTGGCTTCGGGAGTAAGGCCTTGGGATATGCCAGGCAAACAGCGGCGAAACACGCAGGAAAGAAGGATGCTGCAATAAGCTACGCAAAAAAAGGTGGGATGCTCGCGCACGGGTATATACAGAAAAATGGAGGGTACGGGAAATTTGCTGGGGGTCTTTACAACGCCGTCAGCAACAAACGGTACCATTACTGCTCCATCCTCTTGCAAAAGCTCAAGCACTTTTAGTGACTTGGAAAGTATATCTGCCCTTGAAGCTCGCGATGCACCTTACATATATTTGGCTGAACGTGACGGAAGTGGGTCCCCTGGTAAACGGTATGTTCGTTTTATCCTTCTTAATGTATGCCAACTGATGTACTGTCGCTGCGGCCAGGGACTTGGAAGGGCGCAGCTGGAATCGTCTGGACGCACGAGGATACGAGAGCATGAACGAGCTGGATTGAGTGGTGTCAAAGTCCATTTTCCCCCTTGTGTTGTCTTGCTCAGTAGATACCTATCTGGGACGGCTGTAAGGGCAGTTTCCCTTTATACGAGTTCGGGACCAACAGGAGATTCTGGATGTGAGTGAGGTGTGGCAAAGGCATACCGTACTGGCGCAAGTACAGATTCAATCTATTCAGGGAAACGGACTTGACATCGAGATCGCGCTGACGTCACGGCTATATTCTTTGGTCACCTTAGCTCGTTCAATGATTATTTTCCCTGCGCTTCTGATCAACGCAATCGTACTTGTCAGGCAGAAGGTGGCCTTGGTGGGAAATGCAATAGAATGCAATACGTACTACGATCTGACTGTAGCAGGTCCACCTCAAACACCTCCCGGAGCTTATAGCTACCCTCGGATCCACTGTTCTTCAAAGTAGCAACATTCAACGTTCCGCAGTGATGTTTCGTGTGTACGAGTTCGCACAGGTTCGCACACCTAGCAACGAGCTTGTGAGACTGAGGATTGAGATCATTTGATCTGATCACTCAACTCTTCGGAACATCTTGAGATAGTAGTGCCGTAGTCACTCGTAGTCAGCAGTGGGCAAGATCAACAAGCTGGTGACGCTGGCCAACCTGAAGGTGAGAGTGACGACGTGAATCTTAAAGAGATCAAACCAGCATCGGAGGCGATATACGCCCTGTTGTGCTTGCACATCATTTGATTGTCTATCCGACCCAGGTCGCAAGATTCGAAACTGCCGTGCTCCGGCACGAGTCAGGATGAGAATTCTAGCGATTATTGCTCAACGGTCCGGAATCTTATGGCTGTGTCTGCTGCCCGTTGTAGGGTATTCTAGGTACATATTCTCTGGTATGTTTGGCTGCCACTGGCGTTTCCTGTGTTGAATGATCACTGGGTTTCGGGGGCATCCTTGTTTATTTCGTCGGCCATCAAAATAGCAGTGCGTTAGTAGTTGATGGTGTGACAAGTGTGGTTTCCGTTGCACGAGGTTGCGATAAGCACTAATCCTTTTTCAGTCAAGTTATTTACACGAAAATGATATGATTAGAAAGTGATAACTTCCAACACGCGTGGTGAGTCTTTCGAATTCGCCCAAGATGTTCTCCTCAGCGAGATTCGGCGCGCTGTCCATCGTAGCCAGCACAGCGCTTCGAGTCGTGGCTCTACCGTCTCAGGCGCAATACAACGCTATCCCATTCTCACCCGGCTTCGACATAAACCAAGTTCTCGACCAGGCTCAGAGTCTCCCGTCCCACTCCTGGGAATTTGGTACCGCGTCCGAGGCTTTACTTGAGCTGTACAATCCGTCGAATTCTGTATTCGGTGACCAGCCGTTTCCACTTCCGACTCTTTCTCAAAGCGGCACTCCATCCCTCGCGTACGCGTCGACCAAAATCCAGATCGGAGCACCCCAGAACGTGCTGGCAAATGGAGATGGATCTGCTGGTGACCCCGCGAGTCTTGGCGTCAGCGCCGTCCTATTGGGAAAGACGGACCAGACCATGGCAAACGCTGCAGCGAGGGAGCTACAATACATCTTGAACGATGCTCCAAAGTATTCAAACGGTGCCATTTCCTCGCGAACTGACTCTGCCGAATTATGGTGAGTGCTTCTTCGACTACTCGTTGAAGAAGGGTTTATGAACCGTGTGTTTTCTTTCAGGTCTGATTTTATTTATATGGTTCCTCCATTTATCGCGTACTACGCTGCGGCGATGAATGACTTGGGAACCCTTCAAACAGCGGTCGATCAATGCGGGTTGTATCGAGAAATCCTACAGAGCAACGCTCAGATAGGCGGCGCATGGACACACATCGTGGGGCCCGAAGACTCTGACCCTGGTCTTTGGTCGACCGGAAATGCGTGGGCTGCCGCTGGAATGACGCGCGTCTTGGCGACCGTCATAAAAGCTCCGGTCGCCCAATCAAACGGTGTTTGGCAAGGTCAGGCCGTTGCTGAACTCAGCCAATACATCCAGGAAATCTTGGGTGCGGCGATGCAAGCGCCCACTCAAGACGGATTGCTAAGCAACTACTGGAATCAGGATGATTTTGGAGAGATTTCGGGCACTAGTCTGCTCGCCTATGTTGCGTATCGTATGGCGGTTCTGCAGCCCACGGGTCTATCGCAACAACAGGTCTCGGATTACGTTTCTTGGGCTGATCAGGTCAGGAAAACGTTGGGCGGGACGGACTCGCAGGGTAACCCGCATGTGACGTCGACTGGAGTAGTGACGCCGGCTGTGAACCCATACGACTCGCTCAGTTCTACCCCATTGACAACTGGAAGTCCGGAAGGACAGAGCTTTGTCGTTTTGATGTATGCTGCTTGGAGAGATTGTGTTTTGGCCAATATTTGCCAGCAGTCGTGATTCTTTGAATGGATACTGGAATGAATGTACGACGAGTTACGAGGGGACGATACCTGGATGTTGTAACTTGCGTCTAGTAGTACTATGATGGGTGTGAGCAACACGCGGCTATCATGATGACGTAATTTGGTGGCGGGAAAGTCGTCACGTCATTGCTCACAAACAGCCAGCGAGCCAACCCGTCAGCCCGCATCATCCCTTTCATACCCAACCACAACCGATAACCATGAGCGGTAGACTCGCCTCTAGTATGCACTCCACCTCAAACTACAATCTGATAAGATATCTCACACTTCGATAACAGACTACCCGTCCTGGAAAAAGCTCCAAGAGATCTACGCCAACGAGCGGTCCAGACTCGTCCTCAAAGACCTCTTTGCGCAGGATCCAAACCGATTCTCCAAATTTTCCTTGGAGTACAACTCGGGATCTGGTCCGGATGTCAAGATCCTCTTGGATTACTCCAAAAACCTGATCACCTCGCCCATCTTGGCCACGCTTCTCTCCCTCGCGCGCGAAGCGGAGGTGGAGACGTACAGGGACAAGATGTTTAACGGGGAGCACATCAACACCTCCGAAGATCGGGCGGTCCTCCACGTCGCGCTGCGTGATTTTAACGATTTGCGCATCACGGAAAACGGAGTTGACGAAGTTCCTCGAGTACGCGAGCACATGAAGGAATTTTCCACCGCCGTGCGGGAGGGCGTGTGGAAAGGCTATACCGGCAAATCGATCAACACGATCGTCAACATCGGTATCGGGGGATCGGATTTAGGTCCAGTTATGGTAACCGAGGCGCTCAAAGCCTATTCGAAGCGCGATATCAAGGCGCGCTTCGTGTCGAATATAGATGGGACGCATATAGCTGAAACGTTGAAGGAGTGTGATCCCGAGACGACGTTGTTCATTATCGCGAGCAAGACGTTTACGACGCAGGAGACGATTACGAATGCGGAGACGGCGCGTGCGTGGTTCCTTGAGAGTGCCAAGGACAAGGCGCATGTAGCCAAGCATTTTGTTGCGCTGAGCACGAATACGAAGGCGGTTGAGGCGTTTGGGATTGCGAAAGAGAATATGTTTGGGTTTTGGGATTGGGTTGGGGGGAGGTATAGTTTATGGAGCGCGATTGGGTTGTCGATTGCGATTGTTGTGGGATACGATAACTTTGAGCAGATGCTCAACGGCGCGAATGGGATGGATAAGCATTTCAGGGAGACGCCATTGGAGAAGAACTTGCCCGTCTTGTTGGCATTGATTGGAATTTGGTACAATGACTTTTACGGTGATCACATCAAGCTTTTTTTTTTTTCATGAATGTGTTCTGATTTCGTAATAGGCGCGCAGACGTTGGCTCTGTTGCCGTATGACCAGTATCTTCATAAATTTGCGGATTACTTCCAGCAGGTGCGCACATATAGTGTAAAGTGACGCATATACTTGACGGTTTCACGCCAGGGAGACATGGAGTCGAATGGCAAGTCGGTTACAAAGAATGGTCAGCAGGTCGACTACCAGACTGGGGTATGCCACATCCGCATTTTATCGATAACGAGCTGATTCTCTTGATTGGGATAGCCAATCATCTGGGGCGCAGCTGGCACCAATGGGCAACATTCGTTCTATCAGCTCGTGCATCAAGGGACGAAGCTGATCCCGGCCGATTTTATTGCGCCCGCGACGACACTCAACCCCATCCATGGGTCAAAACACCACCGAATCCTCTTGTCCAACTTTTTCGCGCAACCAGAGGCTTTGGCGTTTGGAAAGACGGAAGAAGAGGTTCGTGCCGAGCTGGGTCCAGGATCTAGCGAAGTGTTGGTGAAGAGCAAGGTATTTGACGGTAATAAGCCGAGCAACAGTATCATGTTCCCCTCGTTGACGCCTGCGACGTTGGGTGCCTTGATTGCGCTGTACGAGCACAAGATCTTTGTTCAGGGTGTTGTCTGGGGTGTCAACTCGTACGGTGCGTAGTGTTCACCTCCTATTGAAGTTGGGACTGATGACGTGGATGACGTGGACTAGACCAAATGGGCGTTGAACTTGGTAAAGTACTGGCAAAGAAGATTCTTGCTCAGCTAGGTGGCCCCGAAGACGTCAAAGGGCACGACAGTTCTGTAAGTGGACTTTTCCATTGACTTCGAATTATGGATTTGACTCTGTTGGCAGACGAGCGGCTTGATTCACTGGTACCAGCAATACAGGAAGGAGTGAATGACAGAGGTATTTTGTACTTGTATCGCGGTTCCCTAGATGCGTTTCCTTGTCTTATTGAATTGAATGTACAATATATACCTTTGGTTGAATCTCCGCCGATGTTATTATTAGTAGCCGGTTATCTACTTGCCTTCCGACACCGTCTGTTCCCAAACCTACAGGACGCGACGCTGCTAGTAAGGCGCAGATAAGAACGGTTGGAAAGCTTGAAAGCATTTCGTGAGTCTCAGTGGCATTCTTTATCGTTCTTCTAGTCATCATCGAGCATCGCGTCCATAGATCCTCATCTCAGACTCTACAAAATGTCGCAAGAAGAGCAACGGACATCACCCAACCCTACCGTTCCTACACCATCCACCGCAGATCCAGGCTTGTCGTCTAATCCGGGTGTGAGTATCGTGGGCGCTGCAGCGGGAGGGCCCGCATTACCTTCCGTGACGTTGGCGTCCGCTGTTCCAGTGACTCCATCATCCAGCAGCGGCATGATCTACACCACTTCTGGGCAAAATCCTCCCGGACTAGCAGGACTATCCGCACCCCCAGCTCCAACAACCTCAACCTTGGCAGAAACCCCTGCTCCCATCTCCAAATCCACCCCAACCGTCGCCTCATCTTTAATGTCTACAATAACATCCACCCTCGCCTCTTTCCCAACTTCGTCAGGGAACTATCCTCCTACGTTGGATGCGATTCTGTCCCAAATCACCAACGTAAACTCCATTCATGCGAGACTGAACCTCCAATCTTTGTCGCACAATTTGAGAAATGGGTTACCGAAAGAGAGCAGGGACGCGATTTTGGCGGGAATTTTACCGGGTGGACAAGATCCTCTTGGGGCGTTGGATGTGAGACATAATACGTTGGGTGTGTTGTGGATTTTGTGCGTGGCCGGGTCCCTATTTTTTCATTGTTGGGAGTGTGTGCTGACGAGTTGACAGATCGGCGAGGTTGACGGTAAATGATGCGGCTCCTCCCCGTCCTGCATATATCCTGGATTTTTGTCGGTATTTTGATCCGGAACAGGCGAGGATGGCCCCTGATCGAGGTGAGTGGTCGGTTATCGTCCTCATCCACTCTCTAATCTAAGTCGTGTTCTTTGAATAGTAACGTTATTGGCAAAAGGAATTGTGCGGTACGCTGCAAAGGGGAATAGCGTTAGTCTCATCTTTCAAGTTCCGGGTTGACTCATCAATCTTGCGCATATATATAGGACGCGTGGGCCATCGAGCCTTTGTACCACCTAGTAACGAGGTACCCACCAGACGGGTCGTACCTAACCACTCTGCACCCTATATTCGTACTCGTAAGCCCCTCTTGACCTTTCTTCTCCTCATTGTACTCACGCATCCAGTCTTGCGTCGCAACACGCCACTTCACCGTCGCCCTTCCCGTTCTTCAAGTCCCCATCACCAACATCGACACATCGCTCTCAGATCTGACCTACCTCGACAACCTCAAATACCACTACATCGGTGGCATTGCGCTGGCTGCGTTGAGAAGATGGGATGAAGCGGAAGACTTTTTCGAGATTTGTATTGGAAGCCCGGCGGTGGTGCCATCAGCTATACAGCTAGAGGCTTTGAAAAAACTGAAATTGGTACAACTAATTGCAAGAGGAAAGGTGCGTTTTTCGTCGTTATTGGGCAGTTTTGGTTTATCAAAGTTTTTGGGGGGGCGGTATTTTGGACAGACTTTGGGGTTGCCGCGGTACACTCATCAAGCGTTGTCCCGCGCATTGAAGAATACGCCATATCAGACGTTTATCAATGCCTACCCGCGTAATTCGGAACAGTTGCATAAAGTTATGGAGGAGAATCGACAGTTGTTCGCATCGGTGGGTGTTGTTGCGTTCGTCCGAGTCTTTTGCTGATTTGGCATCAGGAAAGGAACTTTGGGTTGATCGTCCAGGCGATCCGTCGCGCACCTAGGTGGATGTTGAAAAAGTTGACGGCGACGTATCTCACGCTTGGTATTGCCGATATTGCAAAAGCGATCAAGGTCGAGTCTGAAGCTGAGGTTCGAAATTTGCTGTTAAACATGGTACGTACGCGCGTATGCCTTTATCTCTTTCTGCGGATTACTATACGCTGGCTTAGATCGAAGCCAATGATATCAGCGCGCGCATTTCTGCAGATGGGACGGTCACGTTTTTCGATGCTACGCCAGAGTATTCGAAAGAAGACTTGGTTAAGCTCTTGCAAGACATTCAGAATCAGGGCGAGCATCTGTCGTATTTGGAGCGGGAGATGAGCAAGGATAAGGAGTATTTGAGAAAGGTGTGTCTCTGTTGGTTATTTGGGCTGTTCAAGTGATGATTCTGTCCTGTTTAGGCTTTGAAACAGAAGGACGACTCGGTTTGGGCGGGGCCTTTGGATGATGATTTGTTTGCGGGTTCTGGACAGGGTGGAGGCCACGGTGGTCCAGGTTGGGCAGATTTTGAAGCCATGATGTAGACTCGTTTGTGCGCACATTTTTTTCATGACAATGATTGTTGCGGCGGACATGGTCATTTTTAGTGGTAACATACATTGAGAGAGAGAAAAGTATTTTATTTTGTGTGGCATGCATGCACCAATCAAAGATGTGCTGGAACAGCTCGGAGCTAGAGGATTATCAAAAGTGAGAGCCTGACAACAAGTATTCTAAACCTTTCTATGTCACTACTGTGATTTGGACTTGCTCATTTTGCTTTGGCTATTCTCCATTTAATCACATGGATACTCCTTGTTTTCACATGTCTTCATTTATCACTGTGATATGCTTCTGTTTCATTTGTCAGGTGTATTTGTACTTCTAAAAGATGTATGTATTCACTACAATGTCACTCACTGGCTGGGTCAATCATAATGTGGAAACACTGTTCTTTACCAGGGATGTGCAGTCACTCACTTGCTGGGGCATATATTCAATGCCTCAAAAAGTAGACATGACAGTAAGCATATGACAACTTTGGTCCCAAGATCAAGCTTGCAAGTTGCCATAACAAAGGTGCATGATCCCAGCCACCGTAAAAAAAGGTCCTAGCACAATTGTTTACATACATACATATGTACAGCCACACAAAACCTTTTTCTATTCTTGCTTGTTCTAGCCTTGGAATTCCCTCATATTCTAAGCTGGAAGCAGTGGAATAGCCATCAAGACAAGGAGTTTGCATAAATGGCACTACTATACAATATTCAATATCAGGATTAACTTTGACTACCTCTGAATTCTTTGTTTGCATTGGCTCCTCTATCAAAGAGAAGCTCAACAACTCTCATATGACCTTGTGACATTGCAGCTTGCAATGCATTACCATATTTTCCACCCTTTGCATTCACATCTGGTTTTTTGTCCAAGAGAAGCCTGACAACTTGAGAAATGCCATAAGCTGATGCTGCTTGCAATGCACTTCCATATTCCCCACCCCTTGCATTTACATCTGCTCCTCTGTCCAAGAGTAACCTGACAGTCTCAGCATTAGCCTGAAGTGCTGCTGCTTGCAATGCACCACCATATCTTTCACCCTGTACATTGATATATGCACCTTTGTCCAACAAAAGCTTAACAAATTCAGTATCACACCTGAGTGATGCAATTTCCAATGGATAATGGCATGGCACACCCATATTCACATTTGCACCTTTGTCTAACAGAAGCCTTGCAATTTCAGTATGATTCTGCTTTAGCGCAGCTATTAATGCACTGCCATATTCAAATCCACCCATTTCATCTACATTTGCACCCTTGTACAAAAGAAGCCTGACAATTTCAACATGACCCATTGATGATGCAGCTTGCAATGCATTGCCATAGTAACCACCCTGGGCATTCACATCTGCTCCTTCATCCAAGAGAATCCTGACAATGTCAGCATGACCCCTAAATGATGCAGCTAGCAATGCATTGCTATAATGTCCACCCTGTGCATTCACATATGCTCCTTTTCCCAAGAGAATCCTGACAATGACAACATGGCCACCAGATGATGCAGCCTGCAATGCATTGCAATATTTTCCACCCTTTGCATTCACATTTGCTCCTCTGTCCAAGAGAAGCCTGACCATATCATCATGACCATTATATGATGCAGCTTGTAATGCATTGCAATATTCTCCATGCTGCACATTCACATCTGCTCCTTCATCCAACAGAAGCTTAATAACACCAATATGTCCTTCCTGTGCTGCAAGTTGAGCTGCTTCACTATATTTCTGATACCATTTATTGGTTGTGATCAATTTTTCTACAATGTCTTCTAGTCCAAGTTCTGCTGCATAATCAAGAGGAGTTGCAGGAGGATAGATCCATGCTGGTGTTTTTGATACATGCTTAGCCCATGTTTTAACTGCACCATGTTCATCACTTAAGAATTTTAATACTATGGCCTGTAACTTTGCATTCTTGTTGCTAAGTTTGTAGTGGTCTGTCCAATGCCAGATTGAATAATGCCAGAGCCTGAATGTTTGGGTTTCTTTCAACTCATTTTTCTTATCCTCTTGAATATACCACAAACAGAAGTGAGCCATGATACCATGGCCAGACTGTACATCAGACAATAAAATACACCTGGGTTTGTGGAGGAAATGCTCCTTCACAGATGCGTGGGCTAGTTGAACCATGTTATTAGTTGCTTTCATGACAAGACTGTGGCACAAGTGTATCACACTGTCAGCATGTGACACATCCAGACTGGTATCAAAGGTTTCATCACTAAATCGATCAAATGTCAGAATAATGGCCAGTTCCTCCACTGTAAAAAGCCTCATTCCCAGCAGAAGCCATTGTAAAATAACTTTTGCAAATGTTATCTCTTTTTTATCAATTTTCTGAAGTATCTGATCATAGACACTTTCTAGGTTCTTGGGAAGACTTTTCAATGTCTTCATAAGTACCCTCTGGTTTTGGCAGCGCTTCAGCTCTTCAATTTGGCATGCAACCCAGCGAAACCTGCTCAATTTCTTTAATTGCCTTTTCATAATTATAACATATCTAATACATACATTCCATTAGCATTGCTGACAATGAGTGCATTCTCAACCTGTTGTTGTATGACATTACCCCATTCCCTGAATCTAGGATCATTTTCAACAGCTGAGTGGATATAAGATATGATATCTCTGCCAACTAATGCTGCAGACAGGTATATTTCTGTTGGGGCCATTTCTTTCATGTTGTTGTTGATACTCTCCTCTGTCCTGCTGGTCACCAAGAGATGAAAATGTGGCAACTGCCACCCATGAATCACTTTGATCACTTGATTGAATAACTGGTAATAATCATGACCACATTCATCCAAAGCATCAATAACCACATAAGTTTGCTGAAAGCCTTCCAAAAGCTCCACAAGCAAGGCAAGCAGTTCATTCTCTGTTGGGAGGTTTAGTCCCTCATGCCTGTTATACAGTTTGTCCATGGGGTCATAATTTTTGGATTTGGCTGTAAGGGTTAACACTAGACATGAAAGAAGACTTCTGGAAGTCTGTTTTGCCTTGTCATTGGTGTCAAAATAGAAATAAGCCAAACCAATTCCAGGTTGAGCCTGAACAATGTCTCCAATATCCTCAATAATTGTGGAACTGCCTATACCTTAAGTGGCTAAATAAGAGCCTCAGAACTGATGCTTACCAAAGGAGTGTCTTTCCACAACCAGCTACCAAATTTGCTTGAGTTACAACCAATACTGGAAGCCTGCCTAATATATCACTCACAAATGCCATTGATCCACATGAAAGAATTGGATTGTCCCTGAGTCCATCTGATATACCTCTCATCCTCCAGCAACCACTGACCAGAGCCTTCCTGGTGCTTCTTTCTAGCATTGATATGGCTAATGGATGGGTCAGGCACAGCCAGCCACTTTTCAAACTTCACTGATGAAGATATGTTGAGGCAACACAGAGATTATGGCAGCCATAGATGACAAACCAAGCTCTTTAGTATTTACTACCCAAACACTTTAGCATAACAATCCTTTCATTCATGAAACATCTCGTACTGTTGATTCTAGCTTCATTGTGTATCTGAGGTGTGAAGATCTGTATGTGCAATGTGAGTAGCACAGATGAGTGATGTACATAGTTGTGACCAACCTCAACAGTACTGTCATTCAAGATATCCATGCTGACAATGCACTGTGATGGTGGAGCAAGATTGAGATGCGCTGATAAACGTGTCACGATAGCCTTGGGTCACAAAGTTCCGGCATCTCCCGAACGACACTTCCAAACCCGGCTTGAGCATATTTCTCTCAGTACTGCATCCACGACAACTTACCCCATGGTAGCAGTTCCGGAACATTCATCAAAGCACCTGCTTCGTGCCCCCCTGATAACTCTACA
>WION01000739.1:0-22042 GCA_015039365.1 Amanita rubescens
TCCATATTGATGAATTCGGTAGGCTCGACAGGAACCTTTTTGACAACGGACAAGACGGCGCCGAGGAGTGCTCGAAAGGGCACTGATGAGTCATCGATGCTGATCATTGGTGAGTAGGCAAGGAAAGGGTGGTGATCGTCCCTCACAAGGCGGCACACAATCCAGTAATTGTGGCAGGTAATAAAGAGCCATTCCATTCGTCTTAGACCCAAATGCAATGCAGCCTACATGAATTTCTTAAACGCCAGCGTTGTAGGTGACGAAGATAGCGTACTCACCTTTGTAAGCATTTTCGGCGCCAAAGTTTGATGGCGAGCCCACGTCAACTCGATACCATTCTGCGGTAACGACCCGCCAACACTATTTATAACCGATGGGGATTTTGCCTCAAGGAGACCCCCGTCCTCGCCGTCCACTTTTAAAACATAGTCAACCCTGGAGCTCCCTCTGTCCGCCACTTGTTCTGTTTTTACCACCAAGCTGTATCGACCATATATCCACAAGCAGTCGTCTAAAGCTTGGAGGACGCCTTTGGTCAACAAAACCCGACTCTGTTCCAAAGATCAGCCCGAATTGCTGGGCCTCGAATGAAGAGTTAAAACACTTACGTGGCTTTCGCTTGGATTCTCTCTCCAATCGGACACTTCTCGGCCAAACGGGCCGAGCTGTATCCTAGGTGAAAACCGCGATAAGAGTTGGTTTTCGGCATCCGCTGCCAAAAGGGTGTCTCCGAGGATGTTCTCGAGAGTATTACAAAGTTTCTCAACAAGGGTATTGTCTCGCACAGCGTGGTTGGCTTTCCACTCCCTCTCGAGCAACGGGACTTCAACTAGAGATATGTCTGTGCTGACGACAGATAGACTTTCGTTAGGTTGAGGGGATGGGAACGTCGCATGTTCCACCAGAAAATTGTGCAGGTTGGACATGATCGCGGTGCTGCTACCAACACATGATTAGTCATCACCCCGTAATCTTAAGACTATGCATGGCACGGTCGTCTTAGACTTTCCCAAGCTTGGGTTTTTGGGTAGTTATTAATCATTAGTCTAAGCCTACACAAATAATAGTAGTCCAACTCGCTCGATAGTCTTAGCCTGGTATGATAGCATTTTGTTTTGTGCGATACATTAGGAGTTTCCCGCAGACACCAATTCCCGAAGAGGCAGGGGTTTACCGTCGGGAGAACCCATTCCTGAGCTACGGAGAATGGCGCGTGTAATGACTGCGGGTTCACAGGCCGGCCAACGGGTACAGGCACTCCTGCAGATTACCGGTAAGTGGCAGGTGGTCCGCTCTTTATCCTTCGCAGTACGCTCACAATCCAAGGGGGCATTTCGCTTGAACACAAACCCTGCAAGGCTATCGATACCGTCACAATTTCCCGCGTGTGGGTTTGAAGAGGTACTAGCAGAAGATGTTCGGCACTCCCAAAGCTGAATTTTCCTGGCCGCCATGCGATGAGAATCTCATTGCTAACCTAGGCAATGGACGCTGGAGATTGTGCGTAGCCGGGTATGTGAGCTGAAGAGCGACGCCTCGAATCGTGCGTTGGAGTAGTGTGGAAGTTGTCAAAGTCTACATCTTGTCTGAAGTTGGATAGAAAGTTCGCGTATTGATATGTGTATGTAGCTTTTGAGCTTTAAGCTTCAGTGGCAACTACTCCTCGAAGTTCGAATCAAATGTTCAAAAAAAGAAGACACGCTACGCGTTCGCATGCGTCACGTCACGGTGTCGAGATGGACGACCGTTCGGCGACTCGGAGGGCCACGTCGGCTTTACTGAACTAGTATGGGTCCGAGTCGTCGCAAAATCCTGTCGTATGTAAGTGGTACATTTGACCTTCCAAGCTGGGAGGAAATCACCATTGAGCTGAACTCCCACCCAGAACCTGAGCCTATAATATGCCTCACGTCAGGGCACTCGTACGCATGTACAGATGTTTGCCTAAGCTGCACATATGAGACACTGAGGCGCGGTGTAAGTGTTATCTGGAAATCTAAAACGTTTTGATCACACTGGACAGACGCTAAGGAAACGATTATCCCGTGTTCGGAGTTCCGTTTTTCGTGAGTCGTCTGCATAGGGGAGGAAGTCATAAGGCTTGTACCGAACGCGAGTGATTTATTGAAGCGTACCCTTTCACATGACTCGGGTTTTGCAATATGCAGGTCGGTATTTCACCTTTAGCACAAACGGCGACGTCTGGGTCTTCACAATGGCCACATGCTACTAGTCATGGTCGTATTTTTTTAATAACCGCGTAGGCTGTGCTCGTGCACGGGTCAAGACATCATACGCGCCACGTAGTCTAAACTTACGGACAACGTTCTGGCTTTCGATATCATGGCAAATGGTTGGGTCAATGTATCGTAGGTAATCCAGTACATCGATTTTCCCTTCCGCCATGTTTCCTAGATTGAGCGATTTTAGGAACAAGAGACAACGTGTATCCTGATAAATGGAGAACACCCACGTTCAATGGTTATGGCCATCCTTCATGGGCGTCTGGTTAGTGCTGACTTTTATGTCGAGATTTTGACTGATACGTACTAAAGCTCACCCACCACCTAGCCATGGATGCGGCGACTAAATATTTGGTGCCTTCCACGAGATTACGTATCTACTGGTCATTTTATGCCTGGCGGGCGGGAATATGGAAAACGCATACGGGCTTGCGGTAGCCAGTAAGTAGGACACGCTGCAGCAGCCGTCCAGCGGCCACAAGAAGGGTCTTCAAAATAATTGACCTCGTGGTAAACCTGGACGGATGGAATCGTGGTCTATGATTGGTTCAGCGTGTACGTGCGTATTCGGTTTGTGCTCAGCCTTGTTACGTTAAATGACTTGTCAAGGCTCCTTGATTCATGTGATGATCATGATTGTGGCTATATGCTTGGTATCGCAGTTTCAAATGGTGCAAGAGGACTGGTGCCCTTATGTGTAGGTCACATGTACCCCACGAGAAAAACCCTGGAAAACGCCTCCCCATAGCATATGCCTTTGTTGATAAGCTCAGAGGATTTCAGAACGGAGCTAATGCGAATAGCGCTAAAAGCAATTCGGCCTAAATTCTTTCACCAAATAATAGATGATCAATTTCTCCTAGAATACAGGAAGCGTAAATAACCAGCCAAATTTGCCTATTGACATGACTATTACCCTCGGTGAAAATATATCTTCCAGGGTGGGAGTCGGCGCCTCTATACAGGTAAATGCATCGGCGAGATCCCGCTAGATAACGTAGTCCAGGCCGTCAGAACTTGTCCGACGAGTGCAGGGCCGGATATGCTGCCGCTAGCACCATCCAATAATATTACAACTGCTGTACCGTTTGTGGAGGCACTAACGTAAAACCGAATAGTTGAGTCGTGTGCCATGCATTTCCTGCGTCATATTACTTTGCATATTCGTCGAATGACCGCCAGTTAGACATTTCCAGATTCAGATCTCCTACAATACAACACGTCGTCGTGGTGCATCAGAATAACACTAGATAATTTAGGAAAAAAATTACACATTGTAGGTCCGTTGCCTGAGGAACTAGTAATGGGGAATTAATAAAATCGTTTTCCTAACGGAAAGATTCTGTGTTTGAATCTGCTGCCAAAAAAGGCAAACCTCATTTGCGGCCGTGAGAGAGTCTTCATTTGCCACCAGGGAAGGCTGGTTATGGTAACAAGCCATTGGGTGATTGGCCAATCAAATGCAAATCAGCATCCACTGAAACATGCCGGCGATTTACAATCCAAACGTTGCCGCAGCGTTCAAGGAGGGAAATAATAAGGGCTGGCGCAAGGTTGAGAATGCATCAGTGTTCCACAACCTTCTTGTCTGACGGTAACAAGCTAAATTTCGGCGACGGGACGTGGGGCCAAAGCGGATCTAAAGATCGGTGTTTGCATCTGCTCAGAATCTCAATGGACGGTTCCAGGGCATGGAATTCATTGAATCGAACGGTTTTATCTGGAATATTGTAGCCAGGGACGGCCCCGGGCCGAACGAGATTCCTACCAAGTCGTCGTATGAAGGACCTCGTCTCGACCTCAGCTGGGCAGAGAAGATGTATTCGGGGTGGTCGGGTATCAAGAACACCACCGTAGTAGCAGTACGAACAGCCCTTTCCACGCCCCAAACAGTACGTTTCTTATTTTTGGCTTATACTGCTCGTGGAACCGCTCAGCTAGCGCCAGGCCCTCATTTTTTCGTTGTTGCCAATGAGATCCCATATTTCCGTCAGGAGGCTCAAATAAGGTCAGGTTAGCTGGCGATGTAGGAGACTTGGGGGTGGCGAGTCGACCAACTGCTACAATGGACCATCCATCTGTTCCATGCGTTCGAATGGGTGACCTGCTCAAGAGCGGCGTTCTGTCGGTAGAAATCCCGGCTCGCCGGATCCCCGTCTATGTATGGCGGAACGTGCAGTCGTATCCAACAGAGTGCCTGCCCACGCTGTTGCATCGAAACAACCTGTATTTCACTTTGTAGAACCAGGAAGAACAACAGCGTTGTTCTCCGAAGCTCAAGGACGAGAGAAAGCCGCACGCCGGATGCGCCGAGTGCTGCAGTAAGTCCATACCGCATTATTTTTTTTCTGGTGGCCTAACCCGTTTACGTGGCCATGCGGTGTTCCAAATACCACCAAAAACTTCTTTCACGCGTTTCGCGTCCACCATACACTGCGCAACATGACTAGTCATCTTCACGTCTGAGGGAAAATCGCGGGCACAGGCTTTCGGCGACCGGTTGCGAAAGGAATCTCCCAAACGCGGGAAAAGCCGACCACGAGCTCCTCGTTGAGGCCACCTATAATAGTAGACCATTCGAGTATCTAGGGTCTCGACCACCATCGCGGCACGCTCAATCCCGCGAAGTTGGAGTGGCATACAACGTATGGAGATGTAAATCGAGGGTTGCACTCGCCACGAGGTTCCCAAGGGCTATGTCAAGAATAGTATAAAACGACGCGAATAACGCATTGGTGATGGAATAAGAGACCAGACGTGAGCGTGATGATCTGGAGAGGGTCCGAGAAACACAGGGTTGCAAAATGGGAAAAAGGGCTGCATAGGAACCCTTTGTCAGCGGGTCGTGTGTCGTCTGGGCTTGAAAAAATAGGTCGCTAGTTCGATGAGGTCCCACCGTGTGGAAAAAAAGCTGTTTTTTTTTCGCGTCGGGGGTTTATTTTTTACTGCTTGAAATGGGGCAGCGAGCGGCTGGCCAATCGATAGATCTCAGACGTATATGTTTTTTTTTCTGCGGAGTTAGAGAGAGGCTGCGCTATATACCGCAATATGCGCAGACGAGGTCATGAGGGGGATGTTTATTATGGGCGCGTGTATATGTTGCCGGTGTGGTGCCCTATGTGATGCTGTGTATCCGGATGTAACCAGATAGGTGTGAACGACATATCCTTGAAATGGAAAAGAATATGTTGTTAATCTGAGAATCGGGGTTTGCGGTACCACTAAAAAGGTAAGATGTCAACATCAATCAATGTCTGTCGGGGTTTATACATCGTCGCCTTCTTTCTCCCTTTCCTGGCCTACACGTAACGACCTATTATATTTTCCGGTTTTGTCGTCTGGGTCCATATTTTTGTTTGTCCGCACCAAAAATCTGTGTTGCTAGCTTAAACAACAAGGAGGACTCAGCACAGCGAATTAGGCTGGGTGCAGAGAGCGGCACGAACCTAAGGCCAAAAGTGGAGATTCGACCGGCACGCGGAGGCGGGGAACCTGTAACGAACGGCTAGCACGTGTGGATTTTCTCCAACTATTTAAGGGCCTGAGTCCCAGCCCCCCGGAAAAAAATCAGAACCTCTGTAGCTCGAAACTCGAAACTCGCCTTACCGCCCTCGTCATGTTCATCTCTCGCACCACGCGCGCCATATCCCAGATTCCTGGAGTGAGCACGTTCCGCTCGCTCATCCAACAGGACCCTCCTCCCGAAGATCGGAAGATCAGCATGGCCCCGTGTAGTTCATGCAAGAAAGTGTTCGAGTTTCCCCAGTGCACCCCATGGCACGAGATTGAACGGATCATCGAAGAGCACTGTTTGGGCTGCGACAAGAAGAGGTACGATTCTCTTGACCGGGTCTTACTCTCGTACAGAAGAACTCGCCTGACCGTTGTCTGTACAGAGCCACTGCTAGCGCCAACGCCAAGAAGCGGTGGGCCAAGGAGAAGCAGCGCCGTTTAGCTGCCCATCCGGAGCCACCGCAGACGGCGGATATCAACATCAAGCAGAAGCGAAGAGCAAGAGCGGAGGAGAAGGCGAAGACTTCGACCAAGACCTGTCGCACGCTACAGGAAAGGAAGGTCCTGCTTGAAGAGGACCCGTGGACTGTCACGGAGACGCTTGACCCGAAGCAAGTCGAGTGCGTCGCGTGTGGCCATTGGATCGGGCTGGACAAACGTCGTTTGTATTACCCCGGATTGTGGTTCAAGCATAAAGAGAGGTGCACCGGGATTGACCAGCGTTTTGTTAGGGGAGACGTCATGGTATCGTACTTGTTCATTGCTAGAGTCTTTATAGTGTTGCTGACCTCTCGTTTCTCCCTGTTGGGGTGGCAGCTTCGGCCTATAATTCGACGACGCTTTATGTTGCAAGTGAATCCTCCGCATAAGGCATTCCATGATCCTGACGCGTATTTCCCTAAACTTAGCCTTCAGATGAGAAGAAGAAGGCTCCGGTACGGAGTGTTGAAAGGTTATGCTAGTACTAGCAGAGTTTTACTACGACGAGTCAAAGTGGCGGCTGCTTCCTTGGCCGAGCATCCTAAAGAGAAGGACGATGACAAGGCGCGTGAAGTTGGTTAGTATTCTGATTGTTGAGGATTCCTCGGTTGGCTGATGGGTCCTTTCAGTTGCTCGCGTAGTCGAAGAGAGTGTGACGTGCAATGGTAGTTCTGAGGCTGAAGCTGTTCCGCCCACCAAAACTTCGTCATCAACGTGGTGGACCACCGTTTTGGGCCCAGGCACGGGGGAAAGCCAGCCTATTGCGGGTAGTCACGTTGGATCTCCTACCGCGCATCAGGAGAGACTGAGGGTGGAGCATGGTTCTACTTGCAGGCTGAAGGAAAGTCCGGTGGAAGAAACCGCGTTCGACGAGAAACCATAGAGTATGATCAACTGAAGGCGAGCTGTGATCACGTTCAGAGCAGCCGAGACCGAGACTTTCGCATTCTTGGACGCAGTAGCCAACCCACTTTCCGGGTGTCTTGTGGTTCGACCTCTTTTGCGAGCAGTGGCCACTGGAAAGTTCGCGGAGACGTTCGGAAGACATGAATACTATGGCACTTACGCGTCAGAAATGAATCTTAGCAGTCCTCTTGCCAACATCAGCGTCCTCAGTGGACGCGCATCGCCTGTTCAACCCTCCATGTACTCGCCCAGCCCTGTGGTGCAGAACCGGTACAGTTTCAACTATGCCAGCTCAAGCCCCCGTCCCGAATCTCGACCAATTTCCGGGTATGTCCCTCGTGCGCTTGAGTTTGGGTATTATTTGCCATGATGGATGGAAGAAATGAATAAGTAACGACAAGGTAACGTATAACTTGGATTCACAACACTCTTATTCCGTTACTAGTCTACATTTGAATGGTTTTTCTTTTACTCTACGTATCTGTATTTCTGTTGTTATAATGTCGATTTTGTGTCGCGTAGTTGTCCACCAATAAGAGACGGAATTACGTAATCCCGGCGATTAGTCAGCCGGGTTCCGACAGACTCGCCCAATCTGAGATCTATCCGGGCACCACAGGCGCAGCAGGCAGCGAACCTGCTAGAGTAATCTTTACATTCGACCACCATGGCCCCGTTTTTCGAAACTGCAAAGGTATTCTCCTGTCATTGCTCAAACTTGTTTGGCAGCTAACTAGACCATTTTTGCGCTCACAAGTCCTTTGCCGATGTTCAAGTCACTGAAAAAGGTGTCAATACCCAAGATTTCATGGCAGCGTCCGATGCACTTCTCCATCTCTTTGGTTCGTGACTTCGCCATGTTCTTTACACCCATCACTGAGACGCTATAGACATGATGGGTTCCAGTGTGTTCTCCTTTGTGCAAGCAGATCTCAAGAACAACCTTGATGTAAGCGCCGGGTACCTGATGAAACAACATTCTTTTTGATCCATGGGACCAGGGAGTCAGACAACGTTGGGAGAGCCACCGCGACGAATCTCAAACACTAGAAGCGCTCGTTCGAAGTGAGGCAGAGGAGCCCCACAGACATGCCATTCCGTGCCTCGTCCGATTCGTTCGGTACGCTTAGATTCATCCATAGGCGAAACTTGCTCATCTTATCCCCGTCGCCCACAGTGGACTCGCTTTTACCTGCAAGGCTCTACAAAACATGCAAAACGACCCTGACGTGGAACTATACATTTGCTTCAAACGCTCTTACGATGAAATTCTATGGCACCACCACTCGTTTGTCGTTCGTTCGATCGTTTCAGTGAGTTTACCACTGTTTGGCTTTGTCCGATGCCGTTGGTTGCTCACACTTTTTTCAATAGGTCGCGATGCGTGCGGTGCCGAGACGACGCGATTTCTACTCGCGTCTCGCTGAAGGTGGCTCAACAGCAAAATTAGACGCTTTGCTCGTCAAATGGCTGAGCGGACTTGAAGTCTTGGTCAGCCATTTGCGCGGTTTCCTAGAAGGAGGAGGATACGGACGAGTTGTTTAAGGATCCTCCCATATCACCCTTTATTCTGTTGTGTTTTTTTCTTCTTACTTTTAGACTTTATTTACTATACAGGTTCATCGTATAAACGCGGGGTTCTTTGATCATCATGTATGTGTATACTACAATCGCGCAATAACTATTTTGTTTTTTTGTGACGCAATTGTGACGCGTGAACGGAGGCGATTCTTCTTTCTCCATGGATTCTGACGGCGATACTGTACCCCAACATCAAGAATTACCACCTTCAGATGGCCTTGAGACCGGACCACCAACTCGTCGGCCAATGTTTCCTCGCTTGGAATCAATCTCAATGCAACTCGCCACGCCCATCTCAAGGAGCGAATCTCTTTCGCAAGCAATTTCAACGGAATCAGCCTCAGAACCAGCAGCAGCACAACTCTCCATTTTTCAACCTTCTCAACACGATCAACGCAAGACGACCTCGCCAATCCGAAAACTCTAGCAAGCAGTTATACTTTATGTCCATATCTCTGATATTAACGCGGACCTCTAGCGAGTCAGAACCAACAGGTACATCCACCTGCAGGGTCACTCAGCCTTCTAGGCGCACGGATCGGGCGCATATATGAGCCCAAGAACACCCGTGCCGCGTTCGAAACATTTCCCACATGACGAGGATATATCTAGAGAAAGAGAACTGTCGGCAACGCCAACGATCGGTAGTACCGATGCAGATTTCGACGAATTGGCCGTCAAGATGTTGAAAGAGAAAAAGACGCTCAAGGCTGAGCTTTTGCAAGCTGTAAGTTTTTTTTTTTTTCATTTTTTGATCGGACGGCATAAATATATGCGTCATTTTTTTCAGCAAAACATCGCCCAGGAGCTAACCAGGAAAATATCAAATTTGCAAGATGAGAACGCAAATTTGTCAGCCAATAACGTCGAAAGTAGGCAGACAAGTCGTAGTCTTTGAAAGCGGAGATTACATCCGTTTGTGACCAACTATCTTCGGCGCGCTCAGGACCTCGCGTCGATGAAAGCGACTCTGGAATCTAACCATAGAGATTTGGCGTCGACAAAGGGAGATTTGATCACGTTTAGAAACCAGAATTTGGCTTTGGCAGCGACGAATCAGGAACTGGAGCGATATCAGGGGAGCGTCAAGGCCAAATTAGAGGTGACCCAAAAGGCTTTGGTATCTTTGAGGAGCGAGTACGTTTCGAGATTATTCGCCTGGATAGTAACCGATCTAGCTTGGGATTCGTAGCTATGCCAGCGTTGTTTACGTCCTTTACTGACCTAAAGAGGTTACATGACTCGGCGACCGCGGTAATAACCGATCTGTCAGACGGTGTCGCGGAATGTAGGAGATCCGCAAACGACGCGCTGAGAAGTACCCTCTGTCATTTTTTACCATGTTCTGAACTTCATCTTACCTCACGCGCAACAGGAGTTGAAGCAACTTGCGAGGACCCAAACGCAATTACAGGAACTGCACAAGTGAGAGCAGTACTCGACGACCTTCGGGAAACGTTGTCTGAATGTACGCGCATTTTGTTTTCATTTTGTTCCTCGTTGAATTAACGGCAATATAGCCTATCGAACGAACGATCTTCTTCGAGACAAGCTCCACCTCCATTTAGGCCAAATCGTCGAACTGACAGATCGAGTTAAAGAACTGGAGTCGGAGAAGCGGGATCTTTTGAACTCGATCGTCATTCGCCGGGAAGAACAAGCGTCCAATGAAAAACTTGGTAGGAATATCACCTTTAATGACTTTTTTATTATTATTTCACTGTTCTGCGCATCTTAGGCTCGAAAATAGAAGACATTGCGGATTGGTTGGTTAAGCGCGAAGGAGAGTTTGAAAGCGTAACTGCAGATGCAGTTACGTTCAAGGCAGAGTTACGTGCCGCTGAGTCGAGGTATTCTTTCCAAATGCTCCGATTGCAGAAAGCATCCATTTATTTTAATAGAATCGTTGATTTACGACAAAAAATGGCGAATGATGCCCCTAAGCTCCAGCTGTTAGCGACAGCTCAAGAAGAGAGTAGAGAGGCGAAGGCAGAGTGCGTACCGCGTATATCTCACATGCTTATTTCCTTGACGCGTGAACTTGACAGGAATGAAATGTTGAAGAAGCTGTTATCGGAAAAAGAAGACCGAAGAACCGCGCTGGAACGGAGTATCTCTATGTGCGTCTTTATTCCTCTGTTTAACGCACTCTATATCCGATATCAGCGCTACACATCAGCACAATGAATACAGGAAGCAGCTTGAAGGCGATCTTGACTTGGCAAGGTCCAACGAGGAAAAGAGAGAAAACGAAAACGCGTCATTGCTAGCGCGGTATGTAGTCAATCATTTTACGCCGAATAAAACTGAAGGATATCAGAGTTTTGCAGTTGCAGGAAATGCTTTCTGAATCTCGAGATGCTTTAAGCCAAGCGGAGGCGAACACCGAAATAATCAAACTCCGTGCTGAAAACGAACGGGAGGAAGCGTTCAAAGTACTCCAGGCTTCGATAACGGAGTTAAAGTGCGGCATATCGGCCAAGAGTGCTGAGTATAACGTCGTCGAAACTAGCCTCAAGAAAGCAAGGCAGGAAATTGCGGAAAAGGAAACGCTGTTCGTTTTTTATTATTGACACCGTGCTCCAATACCAGTGACTACTGACTATAAACGCTTAGATTGAAACAGAAAAGTGTGCAATTCAATGTGCGTCATGTGCAGTATCTTTGTGGTGCTGGTTGATCACTTTGAAGGTCCTGGAAGAACGATTTGAGGCGCAGGGTGCTACGCTACGGCTCGCAAAAGAACAATGTGGTGATTTCCAGGTACAGTTGGCGTTGTTAGGACTTCTTTTCCTTCGCTGACCCGGGTTGATCAGGAACGACTGCAAACAGCTGAGCGTGACCAGAGCGTGAGAGTCGTAGGGCGCATGGTGTCCGGGGTTTTGACGTTTTTGGCCTTAGGATACCGCGAACAAACTCCGTTTGGAAATGGCCGCATTACAGCATCAAGTTGAAACACATCAAGATACAGCAAATGAGCTAAGAACGGTAAAGGGGTTGTTGGCTGAGAAGGATTTAACGTAGGTTTTGGTCCTTTGTTGTTAATTGCGAACTGATGATTCTGAAAGCCTTACTCGGACTGTCAAAGACCTGAAGGTAATATATGATGATTTACGGCAGCATGCCAGCAATTTACACAGCAATTTAGGACTTACAAGAACGTTGCGATGCCCTAACTGAGGACCTAGGTGTAAGTGGACTTTGACCGCTTCTTCATACTCTGATCTGGCACAGGTACGGTCTGCGACCTCGGCGAAGGATCAAGCACTCCTCTCCGCAGAGCGAGAGAAGCGTGAAGATCTCAAGAAAGATGTCGCAATGTTAACAAGAAAGCTTGTAGAGAAGGAACGAATGCAAGGATCGAGCTTATTGATGCGAATTGATGCGACTAAATTCCCCTTGACAGGTTAGCGGAATCAGAAAATCGGACTGGTGTACGTTATAGACTCTGGTTCGCGCATGTGGTCGTGTGACGTTATGGCATAGGTGTTTCAAGAACGGCTTGACGCCCAAAAGGTGGCTCTGCAGATGACGAGAGAACAACTGGAGGTATTACAGGTCCGTGTTAAGATCATTGACTGGGCGAGCTTTATGTTATTATACTCGGAAGGAACGTATCATTCGAGTCGAGAGTGAACATGCAGTAAGTCGCTCCCACGAACTGACGAATTCCGCGTTTCGTATCCATGACCCGCCCTTCTCAAGGGACAACTTGAGTCTGTGAAAGAGAAGCTAAAAGCAGAGATAGCGATCGTGCAAGAACAGCGCGCAGGGCTTCAAGAGTGCCTGAATCAAGCGAGACAAGACGCGGTTGAACAACGAACGCTGCTGGATGAACGCTTGTCTAGGCAGGAATCTGCAAGTGAGAAACTTCTGGAGGCCCAGCAAAGACGTGCAGAAGTCGCCGAGAATGCTGCTGCGCAGGCTAAGCTTCAAGCAGAGGCGGCCAAGGAAGAGCTTGAAGACTGTCTTCGTAGGGAAAAAGAAAGCCAAACCAAGGTTGAATCGGTAGAGCAGGACCTCCGAAATACTCAATTCAAAATGCAAAACGCGATTGAAAAGGCCGAGTCTGCTAGGGAGCAATCTGAGCTGGGAGAAAAAGAAAGACTCGCGTTGCTAGATAAGATAAGCACGATGGAGACGCAAATAGTGAATCTCAAAGAGGCCAATCATTTCCTGACGACAAGGAGCAAAACACTCAGGGAGCGCTATAACAACGGCGACTTGGTCTGTGCCTGATTTTCTTTTTTTGATATTGGTCGAAAGTCTCAAACAGGGCCAGTCTGACCAAGAAAAGAGTTTCGTCCATCTTATCTCCTCGATAACACAATCCGCTCACGAAAATGCCCACCTCGAGCAAACGAATGAGCTTAAGCGGGTACGCTGGGTTTAATCCTGCTTTGCTACTGATTACCAACCTCTTCGCTTTAGCGAGAAGCGATGATCAATACGCTCCAAGAAAGAATAAAGACCCTAGAATCGACTGTCGCTCGCTTGTTACGAGAACGGGGCGAGATCCGACCGGAAATGAAATCCCTAGTCAACCTCAATTTGTGGATGTCATCCAGTCCTCAAGAGGGTCTCAACCCGGTAACTTCGACGCTAATGTCTGATTTCGATCGTTTATAGGTTGGTATGCAGATTCCTACAGTCGACCCAATGCAAATCACATGCACTTCGGCACCGATGACGCCGCATGATGAAACTTCTCTCGCTGGAAGAACGATTGCTGAGACGAAGATGATTAATCTCATTTATAGCAAGCCTGATAGCGACAATGTAAAACAATCACCAACGTTCTCTGAATTATCCCGGCTAGACTCTGGTGATGACGACATTCCGCTCGCACAGTTGTCTCGTCTGTCGCCCAGCCCTCCTCCCCCTGTAGTCCAAGGAACAAACAAGCGCGGAAGAGCGGCCTCTCCTGCTCCCACCAATGTGGGCAGACCGATCAGACGTTTGGTAAGTTTAGTCACGTTTGCAGTCGTGGCGCTTGAACCGTGAATAAGCGGGGTTCCGACATTGCGGACGTCACCCGTCAAGCGGCCAAGTCACCTAAACCGTCCAGAAAGGTGGGATATCGTAATCTATGCCCCGTCTTGACTGACGTGATTGCAGCCCGCTACCAATGCTAGACAGAAGAAGCAAAGATGAAGAAGTGGTGTCTTCTTTTAGTAGAATGTCGTTCTTCAACCAGTTCAGCCGTTCAGCGCCTAGCGATGTTTGTTCTGTGGATATGAATGGAAATTCATTATAAACGATATGTGCGTGATCGCTAGCGGTCTGAATTCAGCAGTGACTCCACGATGTTGTTTGAATTGGGTCTGCATATGGTCGAGTGACCAACATTAAATGAGCGTGCATTGCCTTGGTTCGAGAGTTGTTCCGGGTCTCGATTCGTGTTTGTCCAATGTGGCGTTGTACTGGAAGCATGTTTAAATTGTAGCAATTGAGTTCACAAACGAAATGAATATCAACTCTATTTGTGGTAATGGAAGCGAAGACAGAACATGCTGTAAGAGCGCACCGCACGTGGTTAGCAACTAAAAGAAGCTAGAAGTGAATGAAATCTAAGCGGCGGTTGTTTCAAAGGTTTCCCAATCGTAACATTACGATTGGCCGCCGTATATTCGTTTACTTGTCATCGCTTGTAGAATGGCCACATACCGTCACCGTTCAGGACGATAACGCTAAAATAACATGATAAAATAAGCGGCGGATAGAGGAAATGATAGGTTAGAATATCGTACCTTCAAGCCTGAAGATGGTAGATGCTGGCTTTGACAGGCATAATTGATCTTGTAGGGACCAGTATCCCTATAAAGGGTAGGTTGATAGCACGAGGGAGGGTCATGTCGATGGAGTAAGCGAGAGTCCGCGGATTCCGCTGAGCTGTCTCGCTTGGCGAGTAGACTAGGATAAATAGGGTTCCTTTGCGTGTTAAGAGTATTTAAGGAACCGCTTGTGACGCCGATCATGAGCGGTTGCGTCGAATGTTGTACATTGTTTGCTAGATTGTTCTGTGCTCTGCGCTTTAGCGTCTAACCGTGTATGCCCGCCCGCCCCTGCTTCAGTGGAGGTACGGTTAGCGCTAGGAACTGGTTGCCGTATAAAGGAGGATACCAGTATCAGATAACGGAGATGGTCCCTTGGGCGGGTGCAAGAGGAGTGCCTTGGATTTTGTGGCGTTAAATCTGGAATATAGCGCCTATTCAGAACATCGCCTGGGTAGATTTCAAAAGGATGAAACGGGCTCAAGGCGAGAGAAGAATGCGCTGGGTGTAGATTTACATCGTGGGAAGGAAAGCGGTGAAATGATCCAATTCAAGCAAGGTTCAGGGTTAATTATTTCCTTGACAAGTGCTAGTTTTGCGGGCATTGTGACGTTATTCGCTTATACCCTGGGTTTGAGCTAATGCTGAAACGAAATGACTTAACGGGCCTGGCGAACCGGTGAGCGGTTCTATTCGCTCCATTAGCTGATTGCTTGGCTGGATATGCATCGAGGAAGAGTAACACTTTAACTTGGGGTCACACGCAGACCATTGCATAACACAGTGCAGGATCGCAACGTCCAGGAAATGATAGCGTTTAAAATGGCTAATTGGGCTGTCGTGGAAACACATATGGCCGAACTGGTTCTAGAAGCGTGACGGGCCGGCTATGAATGATGGTTGGTATGAAATGAATTTGGGTCGAAGAGGGTACGCGGTACCTGGCTCAGTGGCTGCGTGGTGACATCTTGAGAAGATTGGGCATCCCCATATGACCAATATATGGCAGGATCTCCATCCGTTTCTCTTATATACACGACTCCTCCCCTACTTACCCTCCTTCGGATGCAAAGCGCTCTCTCACCTGCCATTCTCCTCCCAGTTCTTCCTCAGCCCTAAACATGCCCGTCGACACAACTAGAACGATTCCCACTCGCAGGACACAGCGGAAAATGACAGAAGAGGAGATGAAGGAAATTGAGATGAAACGCATTCGGGGTAAGCTTGTCGAACGATCAGCCATGTACTAGTGACGGACTGATCCACGTTGTCTGCTGTATAGGCGAGCTTTCTTGTGCCGAGTGTAGACGACTTAAGCTACGGTGTGACAAGAAAGTACCATGTGGGTCATGTTGCAGACGAGGATGTGAGAGTATCTGTCCTTGCGGTGCGTGCGCCCATGATTGTTTTTTTGTTGGATTTGGTGTTAATATTATGATTGGGCCTAACAGGTATTCTGTCCGCTGGACAAGGGACACGGTGTGTACCCTCGCCTTCTCGTAGGGTCCTCTGACGTGTTTTTCAAGGTTTATACTTGCCGACACTGAGCAACTCCATTCCAAGATTGCCGAAATGAGTCACCGGATCCGTCAGCTCGAGGATGCTCTCGCCATTTTCCAATCCACCGCATCAGACGACCGACATCCTTTGCTTTCTGATGAATTGCTCAAAATTAAGTTTGGCTCAGAGTCTTTACCGCGGTCGAGGAAGGCGCAAGAAGAAGAGGAACAGAAGACGTTGCAAACAATAGACGCAATTGGGACCCTGACGCTTAATGAGTCTGGAACGGGTACATACTTTGGGCGATCAGCAGGGTCGATGGTATGTCCCCTTATTCCTGCTTGTCGATCTATGTTGAATTGTGGCATTGTCAGACATTGATGGTACGTCATTTAATGTCGTTATGTGGTATCGACGATTATATTTTCGTTAGGTCGGTGAAGAATCTGGTTCATCTAGCGAAGACGAAGACAACGCTCGTGAATCTCTACCAACAGAACTGGAAAGCCTCTCAAATCTGTTCCCTTTCACTCGGAAACACCAATCCAAATGCCACTCGCTCGAATTGCTCGAGCACCATCTTCCATCAAACGACCGCGCATGGAATCTTGCTCAATCTTATTTCGACCATGGCGCCTTCTTCTTCAGACCTATAAAACGAGAAGAGTTTGTCAATAGCGTACTTCCGAGCGTGTATAACGTTGCGAGCCAACGTGTTCGGACGAGGATCAACTTCAACGCTGCCACTGAATCATCGCCGCACTCAGAAAATGTCGAGAACGGGGTCAACATGGAACCAGATCATGGCAACTGCCATGCGCTCGCCATGTGTTACTTCATGTTCGCGCTGGGTGCATTGTTTGATGTCAATCTACCTCCTTATAATGCGGAGGCTGAGCGGTATTATGATCTGGGTAGGGCGGCGCTTTCGGCCAAGGCAGTGTACGATTCACCGTCGATTGAAACGGTGCAGTCAATAGGACTAATGGCCACATATCATACCTTAGCGGGCAAGAAGTACTCAAGGGACAGTGCAGTAAGCCATTTTCCAGTTCCAGAAGGGATGCCGTTAACGCTCTTCAAAGTGGTGTCTCATGAGCCTCGCAGCGAAATTGGCACAAAGTGTACGTTAAGCCTTCTCCCGCAATAATTATTGTTTATTGATTTTTACTTTTCCAGATTGGTTTACGTGAGTCTATTCCGAATCAGGCTTAAACGCATAATCACCGACACGAGCATATACAGATCGTGACAGCGCGAGATGGAACCTGGGGTCGCTCATGGTGGAAAAGCGGAGAAACGTATTTTGGGAGGTCACGGCTGCCGACGTTTCTCATGTACGATACTGTTTTTGAGGGTCCTCGTGATTCATCTAACGATTTCGCAGAGTCTCGCCCTAGGCCGTCCACCATCAATACATTTCTCTTACGTGGATTGCGAATACCCTAATGATGACGAAGCGACTCTAAACAATGACGGGAATATCGAATATGGATGTAAGTTCCGCTTTTCCTTCAAGGGCTCAAAACTTAAACTCTCGACCAGTCTGGCGGATGAAGCACGTCTTTGCCCGTGAAGTGTTCATGCCGATTATAGAGACAACGTTGACTGCCAAACCCAACAGCTATGCTGCAGTTTTAAATTTGGACCGTAAGGTTCGAGAGGCTCTCATTCCGTCAAGTTTGACAAACCCCCGTGATGCCAATCGGTCGAGCTCTGCAAGCCTAAAAGCGGCGTATGCTACGCAACACCGGACAGTTCGTAAGTGTCACGTAGTCCACATCAAGCAAGGGACTGATTTCGGGGTAGCACTACTATATCTTCATCGAAGCTTTTTCGCTCAAGCTATGCTCGATCACCCTGCAAATCCCCTGCTTAGTCCATTTTCCCCGTCTTTCTTAACAGCTTATAGATCTTCCTCGCTCGTCATAAAGTATACCAAGGAAAACTTTGAGCGCTGTGCGGAAATTGGGATGAGGATATGGTTCTTATTATATCATACGTTCTCCGCTGCGGTAAGTTTGATCATATCACGTTGATCGGCCATCTAATACTCTGACAGATTATCGTTGGTACTATTGTGACGCGATCACCGAGTTCCACATTTGCCCCCAGGGCCTTTTACGAACTTCAGATGGCTATAGAATTGTTTGAACAGACAGCGAAACAATCTTCCCGCGCACGTACTGCCCTGGTATGGTTTGTTTCATACATAAACTACCTTCCTTAACGACCTTTCCCACAGAATGTCTTATTAAAGCTAAAAGAGAAGGCAACGCGAGCTTCAAGTCAATACAATGGGGTGCCACAGCCCATGGGGACTTACTCGTTCAATCGACCAGGCGACGAGTTGGATGATGAACTGGCTATTTTTGGTGGCCAGAAACGCGTGGTATCCCGGAAGAGCAAATCGCACAAGTCATCGTCTTCTGTCAGCAGTGGTGATTCTCCCTCTTCACGCGACTCGGGTTCAACGGGTTCACCCTCGCCTACGACACGTTCTCCTCTGGATACCAAACCAGGATCGCCTTACCAGGAAGTTCATCCCATGTTACTGCAGTATTTGCAAGGGGCAACTTTCCATTCTCCCCCTCGCCAAGCTGCAACGATTCAGTGCAACAATGGGACCCAGATGCAAGTGAATGTACCACAATCGGTGCCGAAAACTGCGGAAGGCACGGCATTATACGGAACACCGAGTGATAGAAAGACCGGGGTTGGAACATCACTGAATTATGCGTCATCCGCCTCGTCAACTCCGTCCACAGGTAGCCTCTTGACTCCCGGTGGCAGTAGAAGCAATTCATTTTCAAGCGATAGCCCGATGGGCGATGGAAGCGATACAACCGCTTGGCATGGCAAAGTAGAGCCAGTTCCCCTCCCACTTTCGGATACGCATTATTTCGATTGGCTATCTTCTACGGGGTCTTCGCCGTTCCAGAGCCCCGACCAGATGCAACGTATGGAAACATCGTTTCCAGACTCTGTCCATGCCTCTCCCCATGCAGGTGCCTTTGCTACGCCTGCAGGGATGGGTCAGCAGACGCGGTTGGGAGTTCATCTTCCTTCCTCTGTTCAAATACCTGCTAGCGCTAACACGTTCGATATATTTGGAACGGCCCATGATACAGGTTATATAAACGGATACGGGTTCAGTTCTGGAAGCCCTTCTGCGATGGTTGAGCTTGGGGTGTCGTCAGAAGGTGGCATGGACGCACGGTGGATGACGTTCGTCCACGACTGTGGTATCATGGAAAGCAGTAACGCCATGCAGCAGAGCTGCTGAGGCGGACATTAATAGATCGTGTATATGTATATGCATTTCTTCACTACTAATTTCCTCCTTTCTCGCAGGGTATATTTAACGTAAACGGAGAGTACAATATTTAACGTCTGTACTTACTGTATGAAATAATCTTTTGAAATCCGCTTAGAGCAGGATATACCTTTTTGGTGTCCACGCGGACCCTTTACCTTTGTCGAGGAGTACCATCACATTCAGCCATTGAATTGCGATTTGGGAGCAACATGTGCTAGTCTAGGGTGGCACAAGTGTGGCTCGGTACCTGCAGCTGTCATAAGGTGTGAAAGCATGCCAAGGACGCCATGTGCCTAGGTTGTCATGATCGCCGCAGCCCAGACCCAAAAAAAAAAGTCATTCCTTCCTTGGCCCCTACGTCATGGTCACATTTGCCATTCTTGCGTGGATTGGCAAGATAAATAATATCTTCTTTTACCCATCTCCTTGTCATGATAAGCACAGCGGGGTAAATGCTTACATGACGACTGACTCCACTATTATAAGTACCGAAGTAATCGCACTCAACTGACTCCACTGTTATAAGTACCGAAGTAATCGCACTCAACTAGCACTCACTGTTATTCTTTCCAAGCGGTGGATCGTTAGTCGACGGATAAAATAAGTCCTTGAAACGGGCTGTAAATTCGCTCGACAAATGGAAATGTTACCAAATCCCCACGATCTGGCGGCGGTTAGAGCAAGCTGCGGTTCGTCTCGTCTTTCCATTTTCCGCTGCGATCTGGACCCATGAGTTGACTCAGCTGCCTCGTTCGTATTCACTATCTATGATTTCTTCCTGACACTAGATGATGAGATTGAAATCATATGGCCGTACGTCGTCATAATGCTTGACTCAATAATCACCTCATCGTGACTATAGGAAATCGAAGCGATCTTGGGTTAAATGGAAGTTCTTGTTTTTGCGGTACTTCACTATCGCCGTGCAACTGTGGGCAGATCCGCTTCAAGTTGTTGACGGGATCGATTCTGACCGCTCGCTCCAATCCCTAGTATAAATTTCGCCATCGAGCGCAGAATAACGTCCTTTAACGATAATGAATCACCAGAATTGATGGATTTGATATACAGTTTTTTGATCGCTCAAGTCGTTACTTGCTTCGTGATCTCTGCTGTGCTGGAATCAATGTTGATGATGAGAAGTTTGTCGATTTTATCGTTAAATAACAACCGAGTGGCTGACCTCATCACAGTTTATGCCCTTTATAACAAGAATCTTTATATAGCACTTGGATGTGCGCTATTATTGGTAGGCCAGTTTGCGGCTATGTCAATCTGTATCTGGCGCAAGGTCGAGATGAGAAACGCGATAACCGCGATTGAGGTGGAAGCCCCTTCGGGCGCATTCCCGTATTTAGGGTGGGTGCCTCTTGTTCCTAAGAAGCCAATTACTCATAATCGAGTAAGTATTGCTACGTTGGTGTCTCAGAGTGTGATCGTTGCTCTTACCATCATCAAGCACTGTAAAGACATGAAACAGGGCACGAGGTCGTCCGTAATGACTTTACTGTTGCGTGATGGCATCTTGGCTTTCCTGGCGTCCTCATGTGAGGATACTAGAATTTTTCACCGTGTTTATGACTGAGCGTAATCATGCAGTCATCACATGTATAGCAGTGGTAACTGTTATATACAGCAGCGTGTACGCTGTGATGAGTTACTTGTGGGTTTAGAGTGTTCTTCGGTATACAATGTTTGCTTACTTTTTGATAGCTGGCTTATCTCTATTTCGGCCTCTTTGGTAGGCGTTCTGCGCAATGATCTCCCGGCCGTTATCGCTGATTCGTCCAAGGGTTGTCGCATCATGATCAATTTAGAACGTTACTGGAAGCCATCTCGAACTCTCTTTGAGCCAACGATGATTCTCACAGAACTTTCGTCCGCCTTTTTTGACGAGGAATCTGACTGTACAAGCGAGTTTAATCAGAGCAGGATTTGATCATCACAAACGAGTTGCAGTATCGCGAGTGATGTAAAGTTTCGGAGTTTTAAAGCCTGTCGCCCGCCTAGCTCAATCGGATAGAGCGTCAGACTCTTACGGATAAATCCGGCAAGTGTCATCTGAAGGCTGCGAGTTCGACCCTCGCGGTGGGCTACTGCGACGTACTTTTTGGCTTGCTGAATTATGTCGTAACCGGTTCATTATACTGGATGTCAAATTGTGAGATAAGCAGCTCACACCGCAGTGCAATAAAGCTACGTAAACTACTTTATTTTTGCTTGTATGCTACATACACGACCCGACTTTACGTATTATGTAACAAACTATACAGACACAGCGGAAGATGAAAATTGATATTGCCCGGGCAAGGCTGCCCTTGCAGGGTCAGCGCCTCCCCAAAAAGAACGGGCCTTAGACTAGCCCAGGGTCACGATCTATTGGGGATTATCCTTAGCTTGGACGCAATACTATGATCGATTCGGTGGCGTTCATAAGTAATGAGTAACGTGTTGACGTTCTTTTCGTCAGATGTCAATTTCATGCCACTTTTCACAGCGGATAGCGAAAAGCGCGTATGTCTTATCTAAATCCTGCATTTGAAACCCCCTCTTACCATGGCACCGTTGCCCTAGTTCACGAATAGCCCATGTGCGTTCAAGCCCTTCGCCTTTCCTCACCGTACTAATCATTATATGGACGGAGCTCAGGTTGCGGGCTACCTTCTAAACGTCTTCCTCCAGGGAATATTGACGGTTCAATTCTGTATGTCATCCTTAACGCGCCT